>VDFB02226331.1:0-60374 GCA_007258455.2 Sequoia sempervirens | reverse complement strand
GCAATAACACATGAATTGAGTTAATTGCATTTGTCTCCTAAAGGGCTTGAAATTTTGATGATGATGTTTAAGTGTTTGTTTCCAAGATGTTTTTGAACAAGCAAAGAATTTTGTAACCAAGAATAAGTACAACCCTACGGATGTGGAAGACAATATTTGTTGGATTCCCACTTGGACAAGTCCATATACGCTTATTTTTAGTGAATGGTTAGATGCTTGACCCCACTGGCTCCCCTCCATGGCTCATTAACGTCAATCGGGGCAGCCAAGCATCAACACCCATGAAACTCCCATGGCATGCTTTCCATTTACACTAAAAGACCATAAAAATGTGGGGTGGCTTCAAAATGACTGTTCTTGCACCAATAAATAGATCACGGATTTTGGCAATTCTAAAACATGGGTTTTAATTAGGACTATCTGTTCATGGAGATTGACCCATACGACAAGAGTCCCCTCTCGAATCCATCTCATTGGATCCAACCACGTGATATTGATGTTTATTCCAATACCCACATTTATATCCTGGTTGGAAATACTCTTGGCTTTAGAGTGTTACCGATTGAGTCATTCCCTTAGATGAGTACTTTTCCCCCAATGCAGGCCCTCTAAGATAACAAAAGTGAGTAAAGACAATATCTTTAACTCGATTAATCCTTGTTTGCAACACAAAGAAAGATAATGTATGCAATAATTCCCTACTCATAGTCGCACAATGTTTTGTTCAATTTTAAAACCCAAAATGAAGTGTGGAGGTGATTTCTTTATCTTAACCTAAAATCACAGAAAAAACCTTTTGATTCTCAAGATCACTATAAAGCGCGAGAGAAGCGCATATGTCCTTTTTTAATGAAGTTAGTTTAAGTAAGCCCTCACAAATACAAAGTTGCACAAGTTCATTTTAGATCCACAAAGAAATTATGAGTTCTTTTTAAAGCACCAAAGGACAAATGAGAGTTGTTTTGTTCAATTGTTAACCAAAAAAAAAAAACTCTAGTAAGTTGTAGTCCTAATGTTCATTTTAAACCTTTGAAAAAAATTGGAAAAGTTCTTTTTAAAACCCAAAAAAAATTAGTGTCCTAAGCAAAAAGGAATAACCGTTTCTTAAAAGTGTTAAACAAACACTAAAGTGTTTTAAAACACTTTGATTTTGTCAGGTATCCTCATCATGCTTCCTTTTTCTTTTATTTTCAATTGATCCAACCTACAAGAGAAAAAAAATAGTCAAATTCTGCAAAACACAGAGGTCAAAAAGTAGAAAATAGAAGATAAATTGATCATATGACAAAATGGACTTGCTAAAATGGAATTTCAACTTTTTACTCCCTGCCAGTGGCACAACACATGACTGCATCGCAGTTTGATTTCTCAGCGGTGCTGTACAACACCACTTACCAGTCAACAATGGTCTGTGTTCAGACCAGTGAGCTTAGTTGCCTCACACTTTTTCCTAGTGTTGCAGTTTGATTTTTTTTGAAAAATCCTGCGGGTCAGATTGGTCAAGTGGCGCAATTTGAAATTCAAATTCTTGGGTGGGAAGACTTCAACATCGCAGTTTGAATTTTCAGTAGTGTTGTATGGCGACACTGGAGAGTCAATGGTGCTATATGGCAACTCTGAGTTTCTAGCGTTGGAATTTTTAGAAAAAAGTGATTAAAAATGAGATTTTTCCCTCCTTCTAGTGCCAAATGTGCGAACCCCAATCCTAATACCTGCAAAACAACATGAACAAACACATTAGATTAGAGATTGCAAGTAAGAACAAGGATTCCCCATGAAATCCATTTACCAAGTTCAAATTAGGAAAAAAAATAATGAAGAACACAAATTAAAACAACAAAATAGATTGAATCCTAATTAAACTAGCAAACTCATGATCCCATGGGGGAATTGGTTCCAATTGATGTGAAAATTGGCCCTTTCCCAATTCCTAGGATGCAAGCTTGATGTGTTGATGATAGTTGATCCACTTTGATGAAGGATGGTGAATGCTCCAAGCTAAAAACCTGCATAACCTAGCTAAGATTCAATGATGATGGATGGAATTTGATAGATATTTGAGCATGGTAACTTTGCATAATTTGTGGATGATCAAATGAGGAGTGAAGCCTTTTATTTATAAATGATATTGAAGGATGAATGTCCAAAATTGAGCAATGTGGGACTAACATTCATCCAATGGAAATATGCCACTTGTCAACCCATGAGTGGATGGAGGATGTGCAAGTTTTGAGGATTGTGCCAATAAATGCCTATTTTTGAATTTGAATTTTTTTCAAATGACTTGCAAGAGGGAAGAGAGAAATGCATTAAATTCCACTTGGCTCAAGACAAAGAACATGTAAGATAGAGTAAATTCCTTGCTAGATGTACATGTCAACTTGGACTTTTGGAATTCAAACTTGAAGAATATTCCAAAAAGATGCCTTGTTGAGGAAAATAGTGATTTAATAAATCAATTAAATATATTTTCATGTGCAAGTGGTAAATGATGGAGGATGGGACATGATATGAGATTAAATTAATCAAAGGTTAATTAATTTAATGAAGGGATTAGATGATGTGACAAATTTGACTTAGATTTGTGGATTTATTTAAATCAAATATGAGAGGAATGTGATAAGAGATTAATTAAATAAAGATTTTGATTTATTTAATTAAAAGAGATGATGCTAGATTAAACTAAATAAGGTTTTAATTTATTTAATTTAATAGATAGACTTTAGAGATTAAATTAAATAAAATTAATTATTTAATTAAACAAAGATAATTAGATCAGATTGATTGATTTAATTATCGAGAAGAGGTGACTTAATTAAATAACTTGGTTTATTTAATTAAGAGCGAAATATTGATGAATTTAATCAGATAGGGGGATTTGATTAAATGGTTAGACCGAAGGATGATTCAGGATGAAACAATGTTAGTAGTCAGGATCAGATGCACAATGCCAATCGATACATTTTACGTATCTACAGTTTGAAGCATAATATGTTAAGTGTTGGGAAGATGGTTGAAAAGGGATACAATCTTAAATTCTAGAATGGAAAGTGTAGAATATTAGGGATTTTCAAAAATGTGATTGCATCTAGTACAAAAACAAAAGGTAATATCTTTCACCTGAATGTTGTTGGTAAAAGTTGTTTGATTGTTCAAGTTAATGAAAGTTGGTTGTGGCATAGGAGAATGTGTCATGTAAACTTTGATAATATTATCAAGATAAGTCCTACTTAGAATGTGAGAGATCTTCCTAAGTTGATAAAACCTACTAATACTATATGCAAGGAATTTTAGTTAGGGAAGAAAACTAAAGTTTCATTCCAGGGAAAACAACATTGTTCAAATGAAGTGTTGGAGCTTGTGTATACTAACTTGTGTGATCCTTCTAGAGTTAGAAGTTTACAAGGATACATGTATTTCATGTACTTATTGATGATTATTCTAGAATGATGTGGGTCACTTTCTTAAGGGAAAAATTTGAAGCTCTAGAGAAATTCAATATTTTTAAGGCTATGGTTGAGAAAGAGATAGGTCTCAAGATTAAATGTTTGAGATCAGATAGAGGTGGTGAATTCACTTTCAATGAGTTTAATTATTTTTGTGAAGAGCATGGAATAAAGAGACAATTATCTACCCCGTGGACCCCTTAGAAAAATGGAGTTGTGGAAAGGAAGAACATGACAATTCATGAAGCTACTAGGACTATGATGCTAGAAGGAAATGTTCCACATATCTACTAGAGAGAAGCTATGAGTACCCGTTTACACTCTCAACCAGGTACAAATCAAAGGTGATACCTGTAAGACTCCTTATGAGCTATCGTATGGTCATAAGCCTACTGTTAGATACTTCAAAATCTTTGGGAGTAAATGCTATATCAAAAAAGATGAAGATATAGGAAATTTTGATGCTAGAAGTGATGAAAGAATATTTCTTGGTTATTCTACTAAAAGTAAAGCCTACCAATGCTACAATAATAAATTGAGGAAAGTAATTGAGAGTGCTAATGACAAGGTTGATGAAGAAATAGTTAGACCATTCAGAACCTATGTATATGATTTAGATGATCAAAATGATAGTTCAGATAAAGGAAAGAAAGTTCAGACCACAAATCAAGTTTAGATCATTATGGTGAATCAGGAAAATCAAAAGGAAGGAACTAGTGAAAGTGCAGAAGTGAGATCACAAGAGCCTGAAGTTCAAGAACACCCTAAAAATCCAAGGTATGCAAGACTAAATCATTCAAAAGATCATATTATTGGTGATAAGAACAAAGGAGTTCAAACTAGGAGAAAAATTGCAAAAGAATATAGTTTGATCTCAAAGACTGAACCTAATAGTGTCAATGAAGCATGCAAAGATGAACATTGGGTGGAAGCAATGAAAGAAGAACTACCACAAATTGAGAAGAATGATACATGGATTCTTGTTCCTAGACCTAAGGACAAAAATGTAATTGGAACTAAATGGGTCTTTCAAAACAAACTAAATGAGCAAGGTAAAGTTGTTAGAAAAAAAGAAAGGCTGGTGTGTAAAGGATATTCTCAGATGGAAGGAATTGAGTTTGAAGAAATTTTTCTCCTATTGCTAGGATTGAAGCGTGAGACTATTTCTTGCTTATGATGCTTTAAAAGTTCAAGGTTCAGATGGATGTCAAGTCAACATTTCTAAATGGTGAATTAGAAGAAGTGTATATTGAGCAACTTGATGGATTTCAATTGGTGATTAGGGAGATATGGTTTTGCTGGTTGAAAACCATTATATGGACTCAAGCAAGCCCCAAGAGCATGGTATACTAGTTGGACAAGTATTTGTTGAAGCTTGGATTTAATAAAGGATGATAGTAATTTTTATTTCAAGATTGATCATGATAAAGATTTGATTATTGAAGTATTTGCTGAAGATATCATTTTTAGAGGAGATGATAGTTTGTGCATGAAGTTTGCTGATGAGATACAAAGTGAGTTTGAGATGTCTATAATTGAAGAAATGAAATTCTTTTTGGGATTGCAAATTACTCAACTAGATAAAAGTATCTTTATATCTCAGTCCAAGTATGCGAAAAAATTGCTAAAGAAGTTTGGTATGGAAGATTCAAAGACACTTGGTACACCCATGGTGACTGGATGTAAGTTGACACAAGATGATGGTTCTCCTAAAAAAAATAGACTAGATACAGATCCATGATTGGTGGATTGCTTTATTTGACTCAAACTAGACCTGATATCATGAATGGCGTATGCACTATTGCAAGATTTCAAGCTAATCCTAAGGAACCTCATGTGAAAACTATAAAGAGGATTTTTAGGTACTTGAAGGGGACAATTGATTTTGAGCTATGGTATCCTAAAGAAGATGACCTTACTTTGAGTGCTTATATTGATGTTGATTGAGCAAGAGAAGTGAATGACAAAAAGAGTACTAGTGGTGGTGCATTTTTCTTGGGAAAGAAGCTAATTTCATGGTTAAGTAAGAAGTAGAATGCTATTTCTTTATCTACTATAGAGGAATAATACATTGCTCTGGCTAACAATTGTACTCAAGGTTTGTGGATGAAGTAAATGTTGAAAGATATTAGAGTTGTGTATGACAAACCTATTGCTATATTCTATGATAATTCAAGTGCAATTAACATTTCTAAGAATCTGGTGCTTCATTAAAAAAATGAAGCATATATCTATCAAGTTTCACTTTTTGAGAGAGAAGGTGAGTGAAAAGAAAGTCAGATTGGAGTATGTGCCCACTAAGGAAAAAATCACAGATATCTTTACTAAGCCCTTTCATAAGGATAATTTTGAGTATCTTAGAGGGAAGCTAGGGGTGATTACCCCTCCTAATTAGAACTAAGATGCATTGACTTGCATCAGTCCATGCATTTCATAGTCATATCTTGATCTAGATTGATGTTGTGGTCATTGCTACTCACGGGGAGTAGTTAGATGTTTAGAAATGTGGTTTATAGCTTGTGTGGAGAAATATAATGTGTATCTTTGTCATTGATGTCAAAGGGGAAGAAGATTCATGTGAAAAACTATGAAAAAGTTAAGGAGAAAAGAGTTAAAATCTAATGGAGAGAAAGTGCTAAGAGAAAGTTGCATTGATGGTGTTTTTCACATCATGAGTTGCCATCAATGCCAAAGGGGGAGATTGTTGGATATTGCTGATATGTGGTTTTCATTGATGTGAACACTATTGGCATTAATGTCTTTAAGGTTGTATATGTTGAGGATATTGAGAAAATTGTAATAAAATAAGTTGCAGGTTGTTAGTGATGTAGTGAAGTTTAGTATAGTTGCATCATGTTGTTGGCTACCTTAGTATATTAATGATAAGAGGTTGTGGATTAAATGGCTATTTTTTGAGTATATCTAGTTTATCCATGTAAAGTTTCAGAGATATGCATGAAGATTTGATCGAGTTATGAGTATCTATGTTCTGACAATTATTATGTTGCTTTAGTTGGTGTTCCTAAAAGAAGATACTGTGATTCTAGTAATTTGAATTGTTACAGATGCTTCTGTAGTGATTCATGATGCTCCTGGATGTTTCTAGATTGTGTTCTATTTGTGTTGTATGTCTGCATTGATTGTTGTGCTCGCGATTGGTGATTTTCTTCTTTGAGTTTATGTTTTTTATGATAATGGCCAATAGGGTGATTGTAGCATGTTGTGGATCTTTGAGGCATAATTTTTGGAAGTATTTTATGTTTGAGGATGTTGTTTTGGATCCTCACTATTTTTTGGCCATCATTGGTTGGTGCACATTGATAATTATTTTTTGATTTGGGCCGACAGTTTGTACTCATTTTATATTTTGTTGAAGTTTACATGTAGATGATGTTATCCTTAGTTGCAGATATATATGAGTGATTTTTTATACCATTTAAAGGCATATGTGATGTAGTGGTGTGCAAAATGTGCAAGTGCTATGTGCAAATATTGTTCTAATCTTTCGAAGGCAAAAGTAAAGTGTGAAGAAGAGCGAGCATAATGTGCTTAACCAGAATTGTAATCAGACATTAGTAGATGCTATTTTCTCAGTTCAAAATATTCTGGATGTAATCCGAATGTTTATGTAAGATAGTGTGTCTTCCTTTGGGCAGTAAGCCTTTTTTTTATTTGAACAGTGAGCTCTAGGCAGTGTACCTGAATGAATGTGCATTCCCCATTTATAATTCCTTTATACTTTTAATAGAGTATAATCTTGTGGACTACTTCCACTGTGGTTTTTCCCCTAACAGGATTTCCATGTAAAAAATCTTGGTGTTATGTGTGTTTTTGATTGGTGATGGTTTGTTCTTTCATGTTTATTTATCATATTTGAGAATAAGTTTAATAATTTTAAGTTCTGTGACAACTGATTCACCCCCCTCTTAGTTGTCCGCCCTTGCATTGCCAATAGTCCAATCGTACCAATGTGGATGAAAAAGATCAAGGCATCGGTCAAGCCAACATAAGCACAAAAGGATAGACATAAGGTAAATGATTTGCAGCTAGACAAGATACATGATCTTACAATGGAAAAAACTAGAAGGAAGAGAAAAGTGGATCAAGCTTTGACCATTTGTCCAACACATTGTGGATCAAATCTAGGTTGTTTGTCTAGAAATTCATACTCACTCTGAGGCAAATAAATTCTTGGCTGTCCATCGGGTGAGAAGTCCTAGAAGGTGAGAAAAATACACTCTTCGATGGTATGCACTCACAAACACATAAATGGCTATGGGTAAAGTCATGCCTCAGAATGGGATTACCACTTGAACCATACCAAAGTTATATCCCCTGATAACATTAATAAGGAACCACAAATTTAAATGATTTTTCGAGCTCCATGAGGAAAGTAAAACTTTGTATGCTTGAATCTCATAGACATTGTAAATGAAAAATGGTGTAAGGAATGTTCAAAGGGATTTTTCTTAGTTCGTGCAATGTCTCATCTGGGGAAACATTGTACCTAATTTTTCCAAGAGAGGAAATCACAAGAAAAAAAATCACACTATGAAATGTGAGTGTCGATGTATGCCTCCACTTTAAAGAAGTTGCTAAAACCATTATTGTGAGAAATTTCTTTAAAGTAGAAGAAGAAGACATGAGAGCTTACTCGAAAAGCCTTATGCCAAGTCATATGTTTCCTTGAAGCTACATCATGAAAAAGGTAGTATGTCACGTGGGAGCCAACTTAAGGCATGTCATCCAAATCCTGAGCTTGCTCTTATATGTTCATGAAAGGTTTATGACTATCCAAAAGAGGCAACTACAAGTGACATATGAGGACAAGGCTAACTAACCCATTGCCCCCACTTAGTGTAGGACAAGGATGAGTTGAAATGGTTGAGGAGAAACATGCTAGAGTGAAAATCAGTATTAATTAGAGGAATTAGGTGGCCCACATAAGGGAAATTACCAAATTCCTTACGATGTTGGATTTTACTACTCAAATCCTTACATTTATTAGGGTATGTGTAGAATCATAATGGGCCAAAAAGTGGTGATATGATGGGTATGTGTAGGGTATGTGGCTAACAACTATTTTTTACCCAAAATTGATGAAATGAAAAGGGTTTTTGAAGGAGATTCTTAGCTTTCTTCCAATATAAATTATTCTTTACTTTGAATTTAATAAATAATTATTATTCATTTTCTATTTGAATTACGTCTAAAGTCCTACTTGATAGGTTGATTGAAAAACATCTATAGTTTTCAAATGACCTATCACATTTTTTTAATCTGAAACATGCGTCACATTCTATGCTTCACATACTATAGGATTAAAAAAAATGAATTTTATGAAGTTTTGACCAAGTTAAGGTGGTTAGACATACCCGTTTTTATATTTTTTAAAGTTGTAATAAAAAATTCATAATTAATTATTTACTTCGATAAAATTACAAAA
The DNA here is from genome assembly GCA_007258455.2 of Sequoia sempervirens. Lineage (NCBI taxonomy): Eukaryota > Viridiplantae > Streptophyta > Pinopsida > Cupressales > Cupressaceae > Sequoia > Sequoia sempervirens. The sequence continues at coordinate 51,482 of VDFB02226331.1, read as the reverse complement.
AAAAATGCATCACATTGGGACATGATTCCTCTACTTATATCTAAAATATTATCATTTTATTGTGGTCAGGGTGGTCAGACACCTACTTCTTATTTTTTCCCTGAAATTTAAGTGCTACTGCATTGAAATTTCAAATTTTCACAAAATAGATTTTTTTAAAAATAAACCTAGTAGTTTAGAAACTACATTCAATTTTCTATAGATTCTATTCATACATATTTTTGAAATAATGTAGATAACTTATTCAAATTTTTATGTCAAGTTGCCTAACTTTGATTTTTTTGAATTTTATTGCCAGTTTGGGGCCTATTTTTTCCATGATGATCCTACACATACCCATTAGTAGCATGACCATGAACTCTATGATATGCACAAAATAAATTTTGTAATAAAATTTCTTTCGAGTTCTTGGAGGAAGGGATACCAAGTGATCTTGGAGGAGTCTCAACAAGATACCCTATTGAGATCAATGAGAGAAGGTGTTCCTATAGGTTGTGAAAAAGATATCTCTTGCTTAGTACAAAATGTCATACTTACGTGAGATTCTTTATATTGCAAGATTTTGTTTTCTCCTTTGCAAGAGGGTGTAAAATCTAATGAATTCAAATCATTAGTTTTTTGTGAGATGACATTTACATTAAGCGAAGATTTCTTTGTTTGTTACATTTCTTGTGAAGGATAACTTTCAAGACCACTAGTGTCTATTAATTTAGTATGCTTTATAGTTAAAGTTGGCTTAGAAGAATGTTTTGTGATAGTGTTGATGTTGAGTGAAAGCTTGGTGATTTCTATCAAAGGACAATAACCAAGACCATGAGTTGTTTCTTGTGTGTTAGGCTCGATGGGGACACAGATACCTTGTTCTCTAGCACAACATCCTTTTCCACTATAGCCAAGTTGTTTAATAAGCTCATAACCTTTTTAATCAAGGTTTTTCATTTCTTTTGGATCAAGTGGTTGTTCGTGGTTACAGTCATCAAAGTTTTTGTGTAATTTTATTCTTTGGCTAAACTAGTTGAGATGCTTGCATTCGAAGTGTCTTGTAAGTTTTGTGTTGACATTACTGCTTGTTCCTTTCCTTTTGCAAAGTCTTTTGTTGTGATCTTGTATTCTCCCATGAATGTTGGTGTGAAATATAAGGAACCCCAAACATCATCTAATAGCTTCGTGACTTCCTCAAAGTGTTGTTCTTTTTTTTTTGTTGCATGGATTCCACTTGTATGGTTGGTGTTAATGTGTTTAGGGGATTCTCTTTGTTTTTCATGAGTTGTAAGACACTATAAGGCTCAAGATCAACATCAAGTGTGTACAATTTGTTGTTGTAGATGTATTTCATTTTACAATGAAGAGTGGAAGGTACCCCATTCATTGCATGAATCCATGGTCTACCTAAGAGAAGATTATATGAAAGTTCATGAGGCATAACATGAATTTTTGTTTCCAATGTGGGCTTTCCAACTGTAATGGGTAAAGTAATCACACCAAGCGGGTTTTTTCGACATTGTCAAATCCCTTAAGAGATAAAGAATTAGCTTGAATTTTTGATTTATCCACATGAATCCTATCCAAAAGTTTGATGCTACACACACTAAGGGCCGACCCATTGTCAACAAGGGTTTGCTTTATCCCTATGTGTTTGTATTGAGATAGTATTATGAAAGCTTAATTTTGTTTTTTCACTTCCAAAGGGTGGAGTTCACTTTGGTGAAAAAAAAATTCAACGTTTAATTTTTGAATTGGGGCTTCTATGTCATTTAGTTGCACATTAGAAGGGATAGGAACTTGTTGTAAGGCTGTTTGAAGCATAACTTGTGATAGTTAGGTGAATTCTAAATTAAATCACATAGGGATATCTTGGTAGGAGTATTCTTAAGTTGTTCAACAAGATCATACTCCATAATGTGTGAATTTAATCGAGGATCTCAAGGAAAAATGGGATTAGGCAAAGGTAATGGTGTTTTGGTTGGTTGTAGTAGGTGTGGATTGTTTCTAGTGGGATATGTATGAGCAACGGTATTATGACTCAGTTGCTGTGAAACATTGTTTTGGGGTGGGTAGAGGATTAATTTGGGTTTGTTTTGAGTTTGAGGTTTGTGTGAAGGGGGATAAAGGATGGGTTGACGTTGAATAATATTAACATACCTTGGAAAATAAGAGTATAACATTGGCTCTTCATCTTCTGCTAAGGGCATAATATCATTATTGTCAATGTTATCCTTGTTTTTCATCATGATATCCTCCCTAGGAGGAGAGTTTTTAGGAGAACTACAAACCAAATTTTCATGATGATTAAAGGTTATTCTTCTAAAATGACTTCATTTCAAGTAGGGGAATGATCAATAGTTGAATTTTTTTGCTTAATAAGGATTTCTCTAGGAGAAGGGGGACAACTAAGATACTCATGATCTTCATTGATTGTGTTATCAAAGTATCTTCATCACAACTAGAAGAGATACTAGGAGAAGAAAAAATGTTATTGTCATGATTACCAATGGTTTTGTTGTATTTTTCATCAATGTCTTGTCCACTAAGAGAGGTAAGAGGAGAGAAACCACTAGGATTCACAAAATGCTCATTGACTAGTTCTACCAAAATATCTTTGTCACTAATAGGAGAGATATTAGGAGAAGAACAAACATGATCATTAGGAATTTATAAGGTTGTCTTCTCTTTCACTAAAACACTCTCATAGGGAGGGGATAGGAAATGTTTCTTAGCATGTATAGATATGTAAGATACTAACATTTTTTGAACAAAAAATAAAAGCACTTGTAACCATTTCATGCAATGTTTCAATAATGTAAAGAATGTATATCCAAAGATACAAAATATTTTTTATGCAAAGCTTTAAGAATGCAAACAATGTATATTCGATAATGAATAGAACTTTTATCAAACTTATGCAAAGTTTTATGAATAGAAACATTGTTTATGCAAAAGTGAAAAGTACTTTTATCCATGTTATGCAAAACTTCATAAATGTGAGCATTTTCAGATCTAATGATTCTTGTAATTGAAATGATTTCAAAAATGACTACCCTAAAGTGATGTTTATGAGCTAGATGCATAAAAAAAAAAATCCAAAAAATTCCAAACTTATAGTATATGATACTAGGAGGCTTACGAAGTATAGAAATGAGGTTTCTAACATTGCAATAGACAGTTAAAAATATAGAATGGGACTAAGTCACCTAGAATAGTTAATTAGTCCCAGTTAGGGTTTGTTTTCAAAATTTTCAGAAATTCTCAATTAATTTTGATGATTTTTAGTTTGTATGACCTAAATACTAAATGAAAATCCAATTTTTAGATTCTTTTCAATGATTTAAAATGCAAAAAATACAAACTATATGCACTTTCACTAATACAAAATTTGAAAACCCTAGAATGTAAATTAACTAATGTAAAATGTAGTGCAATGTTAATGAAAGCTAATTCTAGGATGATGATGGACTAAAAATAAAATAAAAAATAGAGTATTCTAAAGGTGGGTTCACCAAAATGTAGTGTTTATTTTTGTCACCTCTTGCACCTCTAGGGTTTACACCTAAAAGGAGAGAGATAAAGATCAACACTTCATTGAAAAAAAAACCCTTGATATTTCAATGCAAAAGGAGATTGTTCCTAAGGATAGAAGTTGATAAAGAAGATAAACTATTGTTGCAAAACTAGGGAAATGCAAGATGTTCAAAAAAAAATTATGATATGAAAACATATATTGAATGACCCAGAAATGACCATGAAACAAAACAAAAAAAATGTAGAATTGAAAAGGTGCACTTAGAAATGTGTTGTAGACTGTAATGGAGACTGGAAATATTGTTGATTTTGAAATTTTAGCTTGCTAAGTCACGTACACCATTTTGGACGACCTAGTCCTAGATCCAGAAAACTGCACTGAAGCTCGTTTCAGCCAAATGGGCATCTAGATCTACAAAAATCTCTAAAAAAATGTGCAGTGGGACTAAGTCACCATTGTTGGCAACTTAATCCACTTTGGCTTTTCTAAAAATCTAAAAGTGGAAACAAAACCTCTCAGTCTGCACTTCAGTTCCTAATAGGTGTTCGCCTCTTAAACTCTAATTTTCGGCACTGTAAGTGACTTTTTATGGATATTTTGACATAGCCAACAAGGATATGTATTCAAAAAATTTGTAAACTATTCTTCAATGATCTTCAAATCTTCAAAGTTCCTAAAACTACAAACACACAAGAAAAAAGAGAAATAATGAATGTTAGTGCATGGGGGTTTTCCTTGGTCAAACCCCTTTTTAGGTAATTAAACCAAAATGAAGAAATAATGTAATGAAGCATGAAATAATGGAGTTAGAAAATTTCCATGATGATAGATCTTGAATTTATGTAGCAATAGATGAAGAATCTACATTTGAATTCCTTATAAAGCTTTCTTGATGACTTAGAATGTTAAAACCCTAGCTTGTTTGACTTGAGAGTGATGATGAATGATGAGACAAATGATTAGGTTATGAATTAGGGTTTAGAAGCTTGTTTTATTGGAAATCTACCTAATTTTCTTGTTAATTTGATCCCCAAGGCTGACATGAAGGAAAAAAAAACTTTAAATCCATTTTTTCCCACTTGAACCTCGAAAATAGCCCAAATGGGACTAAGTTGCCAAGTTGGGAAACTTAGTCACACCTAGATGGGACTAATTTTCCCAAATGGGCGACTTGGTCCCGTAGGGGCTCTTTTGCTAACTAGATTTTTGGGGAGTGAAGAAATCAAGTTTATATGATGATATAATTGGTTTTTTGATCAAATTAAGGATCGAGATGCAAAATATGGGGCCATAGGGACCTATTAATGGTGATGTAAAGGGTGATTAGGGTTAGGGACACAAATTTCAATGTGAAAGTGTGATTAAATACACTTTACAACATTAAAATGAGATCCACATAGCCTAGAAAGGCACAACATCCAATGTGAATGTGTAAAACACATTACAAAACTAGATTAAGATTAATTTTAGTTTAAAATCCTTCTAGATTAATGTGAGAATGCCATTACATAAATTTTACAATATTGAATTAGGGAAAAATAGGTCCATTAATCTAGAAAAGTTTCAAAGTCTTTTACAACACTTTATAACACCTTTACAAGACATCGTTAGATACATTTAATCAGTTTGCAAGGGTCCAAGACCTAGTGTGGATGTGTAAAAAACATCACAACACTAAATCAAGGCCCCATTAAGTCCAATTTGTCATCAATTATTCCCATATCAAGCAAGAAATATATTTTTTTGTGACACAATATTCTCACTCGCCTAATGGAAATTTTTGTGACTTGGGTCCTAGTGGACCCTATGAGTCATGTAAATGTGATCAGGGAGGAGATGTTGGTTCTAAATTTTCTTCATAAGGAGGAATACAAGAAGTCAAAAATCACCATACAAACACATGATGGACTCTCGCTTGCTCCTCTTGGTTCTATCACTGTTTTTGTCTTGGCAAGATGTAGGACTGTAAACACTCTTTTTGATACCATCCCAAATTCAAAATTGTTCAAAGTGAAACTAGGCATCCAATGGCTATTTTCCATTGTAGTTACTTCAGTGAATCATAAGTGTTTAAAGTTTTATCATGAGGGCTTTGTGCATGTTGTGCACAACACTAGATATAAACCTCTAGCGTCACATGGGGGCTACTTGTTAGATCACTTCTAGCCTCCTCCTATTGGTCCACTTCCTCCAAGGATGGACCTATTGTATCTCTTCTATGTTAAATACAAAAATTGGGGAATAGCACTAAAGGTGATCTACCTTGTCTTGCTTTATGCCATTTTTGATAAAGGCTCTATGATCGCTTAGCAATAGGCTATCTCCTCCTCCTCTCAAAAAGGGAAGAGGAAGCTTGCTAGCACCTAAGAGCCTTCCTCTTCTTCTATTGTCTCATCTGCTTCTGCCTCCCACTCTGTTGTGGCGCCTTCAGCCTTTGTTCCTATCAAATGGGGAGTAGAATGGTTCCAACTTGGTGGGAGGAAAAGTATCAAGTATTTTAATTTCCTATCTTACCTACGGTGTTGAGGCACGATGTCTATTGTAAGGGGAAGGGTCATTGTGGAGCTACCCTTGCATTTCGGCCTCTATGGCCTCCTACTGCTTCTGCCCCTCGGGAGTTGAATGGAAAGAGGCCCATTGACAAGGAACCTAAGTCTACTTCTCCACCAATTCTAGTTTCCACTTCTACACTTCCTGCTTTTATTCCCATCACAAACGACGGTTGTGGAGTACACACCTATAGCAAAACATGAGCTTCTTGTTCCTTCTCAAGAAATGATTTCTAGTTCCCAAAGCCGATGAAACTAGCTTGTGTGTGAGCATAACCACTGGAGGAAGGCTCTTGCTATTGAAAAAGCTATGTTGTGAACGAAAGAAGAGGAGACAATATCTCTTGTTTCAACATCTCCTATTGTGTTTCCCTCTTTTATTTCTCCCGCTTCAGTTCTCATCACCTCAATCTTGCTTCTAGCTCCTCCTACAAGTGTTGGTGAACCTCACTAAAAAAGGGTGTAGGTGTTCATCACTCCCTTAGCCAAGCCTCCTCTCTTGATGTCTTTTTTGGGCATCCCTTCATTCTTCTAGCCCATGGACATGCCGAACACAATGGTGGTGTCTATTGCATCCTTTTCCTCTTCCTCCTTTCCTTTCACTTCCTTTGTGTGGATTCTATATCCTCCAATGAAGTGTATGTTGGAGGATGACCTTTCCTCCAAGGGAGGTTAGTAGAAGGAATCACCTTCTTTAGGAGAGGGTTCTGCTTTTCCTTGCAATTCCCTTGTGATGAAGGAAACCCCAATGTCTCCCGAGTTTCTCACTGTCTCTTTTGACGAGATTGATGGTGGATCTTGTGCATCTCCTTCCTCTCCAACTTATTTAACTCATGGGACTCTTGTTAAGTGATATTAACTTAGTAGATGATGTCTTGGCTCTCTCAATAATCTTTTCAAGATCGATGACTTTTACCTCACATGAGTTGAGTGAAGGAGACCTTGAGGGTCCTTCATCCTTAGCTCTTATCATAGGAGATTCAAAGGGTGCCCCCTTGCTATCCAACCCTTGCAGGATCATTCACATTCCCCATACATTGATCTAGATTGGGAAAAGGATGACCTCTTGGTTCATGAGGACTAGGGGTATACCTCTTCTTTATCTAAAGATTAAATTTGTGTGTGAGTTTTTTTTCCCCTGTGATTGTTTTCATGTATTCTTAGAGGACCCTTGTCACCCTTCTAGGTGCTTGGATACAAGAGTGAAATTGTGTCATAAGCTTTCTTTATATGTCACATCATTCTTCTATATGTTATAACTTACTTTTTGGCAATTGGCGATGATGTAAAGTGTTGGGGGAATTTAGGCCTTCCTTCCACGTTGACCCAATTTTTTATTTTTTATTTTTCTTCATGTCTCTTTCTTCAGATTTGTGAATTCTTTGGATTAATGGTCGTTCACTCCTACATTGCATGTTATCTATTTATATATATAATCAAATTTGACCCTAGATTCCTAGATCCCCTTATCTCTTGATTTATTTGTCTTTGGTTATCCTTCTTTTTATTATCTTTCTCTCTTCTTTGATTTCTTCATGATGTTGTGGTGCCTATGTGTTGTCCCTCACGTGTGCAACAAAATTTCCATTCTTACATCTCGCCTTGTATCATGGGCCACAACATCACTTTCATTTCTCCTGTAGTGTACGAAAATGCATACCCTTGCATTATTACACTTGTTTAGGCTCACCTTTCTTTTTTATCCTTATTTATGTCTTAATTGGTCCTATTTTGCATCCACAAGCCTAATAAATTACATATTTTTATGGCTAATATCGAAAAACATCAATGGATAAATGATAATTTAATGATTCTATCTGAGTGTCCTTGATTTTTGGGTCAGGACTACGACGTCACCTAGGGAATCTTTGTCCCCCAAAGCTCTCGGGACCCTAATTTCAAGTGTGCCTTAAAGTGGCCCCTTTTCAGAGTTTGTGCCTCGAGATTTGAGCCTCAGGAGTAAGATGCCACCTAGGGCATCTTAGTCCCCCTTAAGGTATTTTTGGGATTTAATTTCAAATTCTGGTAGGATTTAGCCTCCTTTAATTAATGATTTCATATGTTGGCTTGATGTGGTATAATTTCTAGATATTAAGCATAGATAAGTATAAATACAAGGTTCCTTCACTCATTTTCATATCCAAGAATACATCCAAGAATTCTAACAGTTTCAAGAAAGCATTATAGGGCATTCAAGAGCAATTCATCAAGCATTTGGATCCATCATCAAGATTCAAGCATCATATCAAAGATCTTCTTACATTATGTGTGTTTTTGTGCTAACATTTGTGATGTAGGGTTTTGATTCAAGCAAGCAATTCAAGTCTATATCTATCAAGCATTCCTTTGATTCAAGATCTATATCTAAGCTAGACATTTCACACAAGTTTGTAGACTTCATAGCAAGGGTTTGGTGAGTTGTAGCATTGCATGTTGTTTATTCATCAATTCCCTCCTTTATTCTATTTCATTTCAAGGTTTAATTACCAACAAGGGGTTTGACCAAGCAAAATCCCCATTCACAAAAAATCAACATATTTTTCCTCTCTTTCATGCTTGCGTTTGTAGATTTAGGTTGAAGACTTGAAGATCATTTGAAGTGAAAAGTTGCAAAGTTGCATTGCAAAGTTGTAATCTTCATGAAAAACTCACCTACAAGCCAGTTCTAAAAGTTTCAGAACTTGAGATCAGAGAAGAAGGAAATGTAGATATCAAGCCTCAGGATCACTTTCAAAGATTTCAAAAATTTAGATTAGGACTAAAATAGTAGCAAGGACATCTTATTCCTCCAAGTGGAATTTTGTAGAGATTCTTTCGGATCCTATTTTGACATCCAAAGATTATGTATTTTCCCCAAAAAATAGCAACAAGAATAATAAGATAGTAAGGATTTCTTAGTCCTCCATAACATATTTTGATAACTTCTTTGCATTTCCAGAATCCTTATCACATTTCCAAACTTCCCAGGTACACATATATCCTAACTTCCTATTGTATAATTTCATCATTTGCATCCTTCATTTAGCTTGCATTATTAGGTTTTGTGAGTTGAATGCTAAGTTGTCTTTTCCAAGCATTTGCTTGGTGGTGAACCCCTCAAAGATTAAAGAACCTCCTCCTAGCTCTTCCTTGTTGAGAATTGACTCACCTTGTGAGGTTGATTGTCAATCTAATTTGGGTTCCTAGGACATTATTGAATGACAATAGGAGAATAGTGGTGCAACATCACTCATTTTTCCTATTGTTCATTTTGGTGTTCCCAACGCTTTTGAACATTCATTTTCTAATTTGGAGCTCATTAAATTCCTAGATGTAGGTTGCATTCATTCTTGCTTTACATCTTGCAGTGAAATTGCATCAAGGGTTTTTCATATTTAGTGAAATTGCCTCTAGGGTTTCTCATATTGGCATTAGTGAAAGTGCATATAGGTTGCATTTTTTCTTTCTTGCATCATCTCGTCTCATTGAAAAACTAAAAAGTGCATTGTTCATCATCCTAATTGCATTTAGAAATATTGTTATTACATTCAAAAATGAAAAAAATGCATTTAAATTTGCATTCAATTACTTGTTACTAGTTGCTTTTTCTTTCATTCATTTGCACATTTTTTTGTTTCCAAACATCAAGTCCCTGGATAGGTAACTTATGAACACTGTAAACAATCCAATTTTTTTAATTTTTCTAAACAAAACCTATACTAGGTCTAAAATGCCTTCTTGGAGTCTTAGTCCCTCTCAGGGGTTTTGGTCCAAAACCCTCTCTTGTGTTTTCTATTGATGTAGTACAAGAGGAAGAAAAAAACTATCTCAGTTTCATTAGACAAATCTCAAACCATTTCTTGTTTATTTTCTCATCACTAGTTCAATTTCCCTTCACAAAAACTCAACTCAAATACTCAAATTAGCAAACAGAATTCAAAACTTCAATATGACCATCAAACCACTTTTAACCTCTTGAAAATGACTGAAATAAAACAATTATTTTCCTTAAAACATCACCCAAAGATAACTTCATACACAAACTGTCTTCAATCCTCCACAATGACACTTTTTTATCACCAAAACACAAAATTGAGTTTCTATGGCACAATCAATCAAAACCATGATTAATTCACCTTCATATGAGATAAAAAAACCAAATAAAACTCCTCACAAGGTCCAAGAACTCAGACTTCATAATTTAGTTATAATTATTTCATTAATTGGCATATATGCTTGTAGTACTCCATTCACAGTCAGTTAGAGATAACTTTTATTATACTCCTCATTTCAAGACTTTGATTACCTTTTTGGACACCCATTTGATATTTTTAAAACATATCCAAAAATCAATATATGTTGTTTTGAAAAGAAGTGCTCAAATTAGGACTTTTCCATTCAAGCAACTAAGCCAATTATGACACTTTTACAAAGGAACACCCCTCAAACTTTAACCTCAACCTCTAACCACCACAAAAAGTATTGAGTTAGGTTTCCAATAGACCAAATACATGTTTTCAAGAAAAATTAGGGGATTTTGACTCACCAAGAGACCAAAATTTATATATTTGCACAAAAATGGCTTGTAACCAAGGGGGTATGTGTAGGATCATCATGGAAAAAACATGCCCTTAAGTGGCAAAAAATTCAGAAAAATCAGAGTTAGGTGACTTGAAGAAAAAATTTGAATAAGTTATCTATATTATTTCAAAAATATGTAAGAATAGAATCGGTAGCAAATTAAGAAGTAGGTGTCTGTCTGACCACCCTAACCACAATAAAATGATAATATTTTAGATATAAGTAGAGGACTCATGTTCAGATGCGATGCATATTTTTTTGTAATTTTTTTCCAAGTAAATAATTAATTATGAATTTTTATTATTTTTTAAAAATATAAAAATCATATGTAAACCACCTTAACTTTGTCAAACTTTATGAAATTCAATTTTCTTTCCTTTTAATCCTATAGTATAAGCATAGAATGTGATGCATGTTTCAAATTCAAAAAATGTGATACCGTTTGAAAGTTATAGATGTTTTTCAATCACCTATCAATCAAAACTTTAGTCGTAATTCAAATAGAAAATGAATAATAATTATTAATTAACTTCAAAGTAAAGCATAATTTATATTGGTGGAAAATTGAAAATATCCTTTAAAAAATATTTTCGTTTTATTAATTTTTGGTAAAAAAATGTCATCAGCCACATACCCTACACATATCCATCATATCACCACTTTTTGGCCCATGATGATCCTGCACATACCCAAGGGTGGGTTATTGAAAGTACACCTCCACAACTCCTTACAAATTTTCCAATCACTCAAACACATCTAAATATACCTGCACATACTTATCCAACCATTAGCCATAAGTTTCCAAGTGGATTTCTTCTAATCCTAGCCATCAGGGTCTTCAACAGAGCAAAAACCACACTGTAGCATCCTAGGGATTTCTAAAAAAGGAATAAAAATTCATTTATTTACCCTTCAACTTGGAGAATATTGAAGAGTGTGTCCTTACAGATCTTCACAACAATTTTTAGGAGATTTAATTGGATAAATTAAGAGTTATTGAATTTTTATCGCCTGCTGCCATCTTCAAATCTGAACCTCACCACCTAGAGTAAAATGGATATATCTAGAGCGAAACTTAATGAAATTGCATGAAAAAAAATGGAAATGGAAGGTGATTGACTGTACTATCACTTAAAAAATAAATATCCACACATTTGATCCCATAAAGATCCATACAAGGGTCTAAACAGTAAAATTTTGTAGAAAATGCTTAAAAAATAGAGTTCTTTATTCAATCTTTAAAAGATCCACTTGGATTGATGTTGTCAACAATATTCATTCCTTGTATGCTCTACCTTAGATTGAAATTGCTTCTAACCACCTTCATTTTCATCCTAGGCTTCATATTTTCCATGCAGATCAACTTCATACCTTGCTCACCAACCGAAATCAAAATGATCATACTTTGATTCATCCTAGTACCTTGTTTCTCCTTCTTTCCTTTGACCTGCAACTTGTTCCTTGTCCAAAAGATTAGAAACATAATGAAATGAAACAAAATTTCTACCATAATACCTCCATCACTCTTCAATTCCTTGCAAACCTCCAAGATCAACTCATTCATGATCATTCCTTCAATGTCTTCAACTTCAAGAATCAGGTCCTTTGTCATATCTTCATGCTTGGAAACTTTTGCAACATCGTCTTCATCTGAGAATATTTCTTCAACATCCTCAAAGATTTCCTTATCTTCTACCTTCATTTTCTTCCTTCTCTTGACTATCTTATTTATAGGCCATGAAACATTCTTGTTTACCTTCAAGTGCCAACTTTCCATCTCCTTTATCATCTGCTCCATCTTCTACATAGACTCCTGGAACTCTTTCTTAAATCTTCTCAACTCTTGCTTCAAATCAACTATCTCCTTATCCATCTTTTCTTGTCTTTTTCACTTCTTCCTCTCTTCCTCTGCCTGCAAATGTCTACTCAAAATCTCCATCTTCAAGATGGTCACCAAGGAAGTTGATCCTTCCTTCAACTCACTCACTTTTCACAACTTTCTCTCTTCCTTCTCAATGGTAGCCACATGTTACCTTTTGAACCTGCAACCACACACACACAACTACAAAACAACAATACCAAAACCAACTTATTTCTCAGCCTAGAACTTTAGTTGAGCTCTGATACCATTTGATTTAGTACAAGAGGAGGAAAACAACTATCTCAGTTTCATTAGACAAATCTAAACCTTTTCTTGTTTGTTTTCTCATCACTAGTTCAATTTCCCTTCACAAAAACTCAACTCAAATACTCAAATTAGTAAACAGAGTTCCAAACTTCAATATAACCATCAAACCACTTTTAACCTCTTTAAAATGACTGAAACAAAACAATTTTGTTCCTTAAAACATCACCCAAAGATAACATCATACACAAATTGTCTTCAATCTTCCATAATGACACTTTTTGATCACCAAAACACAAACTTGAGTTTTTATGGCACAACCAATTAAAACCATGATTAATTCATCTTCATATGAGTTAAAACAACCAAATAAAACTCTTCACAAGGTCCAAGAACTCAAACTCCTTAATTTAGCTATAGTTCCTTCATTAACTGGCCTATACGCTTGTAGTACTCCATTCACACTCAATCAGAGATAACCTTTATTATACCCATCATTTGAAGAAGTTTATTACCTTTTTGGACACCCATTTGAGTTTTTTTAAAACATATCCAAAAATAAGTATATGTTGTTTTGAAAAGAAGTTCTCAAATTAGGAATTTCTCGTTCAAGCAACTAGGCCAATTAGGCCACTTTTACAAAGGAACACCCCTCAAACTTTAACCTCAACCTCTAACCACCACAAAAAGTCTTGAGTTAGGTTGCTAATAGACCAAATACACGTTTTCAAGGAAAATTAGGGGATTTTGACTCACCAAAAGACCAAAACTCAATTTTTGCACCAAAAATGGACTATAACCAAGGGTGGGTTATTGAAAGTACACCTTCCCAACTCCCAACTCTACCAATCACTCAAACACATCTAAATATACCTACACATACTTATCCAACCATTAGACATAAATTTCCAAGTGGATTTATTCTAACCCTAGCCATGAGGGTCTTCAAAGGAGTACAAACCACATTGTAGCAGCCTAGGGCTTTCTCTAAAAGACATAAAACTCATTTATTTACCCTAAAAATTGGAGAATCTTGAGGAGTGTGTCCTTATAGATCTTCACACCAATTTTTAGGAGATTTAATTGGATAAATTAAAGGTATGTACATGATCATCATGAAAAAAACAGGCCCTTAAGTGGCAAAACAATTAGAAAAATCTGAGTTAGGCAACTTGACGTAAAAATTTGAATAAGTTATCTATATTGTTTCAAACATATGTAAGAATAGAATATGTAGAAAATTGAATGTAGTTTCTAAACTACTAAGTTTTTTTTAATTTTTTTAAAAATCTATTTGGTGGGTATGTGCAGGATCATGATGGGCCAAAAAGTGGCGATATGATGGGTATTTGTAGGGTATGTGGCTGAAAACCATTTTTTTACCCACAATTGATGAAATGAAAAGGGTTTTTAAAGGAGATTCTCAACTTTCCACCAATATAAATTATTGTTTACTTTGAATTTAATAAATAATTATTATTCATTTTCTATTTGAATTACGACTAAAGTCTTGATTAATAGGTTGACTAAAAAACATCTATAACTTTCAAATGGTATCACATTTTTTGAATCCAAAACATGTGTCACATTCTATGCTTCATATACTATTGGATTAAAAAAATAAAAATTGAATTTCATGAAGTTTTGACCAAGTTAAGGTGGCCAGACATATGAGTTTTTATATTTTTTAAAAGTTGTAATAAAAAATTCATAATTAATTATTTACTTCTAGTGATCCCACAGTAGTGGTTTAGAATTTTTGGCCAAACTGGATACTGAATTAATTTTTTTTAACTAAATCTTCACTTTCGGGCACCTTTAGTGGCTAAACTGTAAGAAATTTGAAGACAATGCAAACTAGAGTTTCAGAAAATTTTGTCTATCGATTCTAAATATATTTTTTTCAAAATTTTTAGAATCAGATTGCACTTCTTTTTCCATCTCCATGGAAAACTAGTTTTTTTCAAAAAACAACATTTTTAAAAAGTGATGCTGACTGTATAACGCATAACTTTTTTTCCATGAAGGATAAAATTCTAATTCTTTCAAATTTAGATTTGTAACTCTGATATATAGTGCTCCCACTTAGTTATATAATTTTTTATTGAATATCTTTGTTTTAATCAAGTTTCAAAGTCAAACCAATTACAATTTAGACATAGCACGACCGTATAATGCGTAATTTTTTTGTATGTATTGAAATTCAAATTTATCTTTTTTGTTGGATCAAGGACTCCAATATGTAGTGCACTCATATTTTTCAAATTTTTTTTTTGATAATCTTCTATTTTTTCATATGTGTAGAACATAGAGCTTGATTTTCAGTGAAAACACTACATTCACAAGAAATAAAAAATAAATATAATAATCAAATTTAATTTAATTAAAATTATACTTTTTGGAAGCTTATAATAAATACTACATACTTACAATAAAATAAATTTTAAATTAATTCATTTGATCTCAAAAGGTAAATCAAAAGTGGTTTTAATCAACATTTTGATAGGTGTAAAGGAGACTCTATTATAGGTATGGTTTAAAACTAGCGGGGTTCTATCCAAGGGGCTTGGTCTAAGGTGGTTTGATCAAACCATATTAAATTTGAATCCTTTCAATAGAAATTTTCAAGGCTTAAATCATTATCATTATATTTATTAGCACAGTCTACTAAATCTATTGAAATTTCAAATTTCACCAAATAGATTTATTTTTTAAAAGATAAACCTAGTAGTTTAGAAACTACATTCAATTTTTTACAAATTATATTCTTACATATTTTTGAAATAATAAAGATAAATTATTGAAATTTTTACGTGAAGTTGCCTAACTCTGATTTTTTTGAATTTTTTGCCACTTAAGGGCCTATTTTTTTCATGATGATCCTCCACATACCCCGGTGAAAAATTGAAATTTTAATGTAGTAGTACTTAAATTTCAGGGAAAAAATAAGAAGTAGGTGTCTGTCTGACCACCCTAACCACAATAAAATGATAATATTTTTTTATAATATTTTAGACATAAGTAGAGGACTGATGTCCGGATGTGATGCATATCTTTTTGTAATTTTTTTCTAAGTAAATAATTAATTGTGGTTTTTTTATTACAACTTTTAAAAAATATAAAAAATTGTATGTTTGACCACCTTAACTTGGTCAAAACTTCATGAAATTCAAATTTTCTTTTTTTAATCCTTAGTATGCGAAGCATAGAATGTGATGCATGTTTTAAATTCCAAAAATGTGATACCATTTAAAGGCTATAGATTTTTCTCAATCGGCCTCTCAATTAGGACTTTAGTCGTAATTCAAATAGAAAATGAATGATAATTATTAATTAAATTCAAAGTAAAGAATAATTTATATTGGTGGAAAGTTGAGAATCTCCTTTAAAAACCCTTTTCATTTCATCAATTTTGGGTAAAAAAAATTCGTTAGCCACATACCCTACAAATACCCATCATATCGCCACTTTTTGGCCCATCAGGATCCTACACATACCCTTAAGAGTTATTGAATTTTTATTGCTTGTTTCCATCTTCAAATCTGAATCTTACTGCCTAGAGTAATTTTGATATATCTGGAGAAAAACTTAATGAAATTGCATTAAAAAAATGGAAATGGAAGGTGATTGACTCTAATATCACTTACAAACATTTATCTAAGCATTTAAGCCTGTACAGATCTGTACAAGGGTCTAAAATAGTAAAATTCTATAGAAAATGCTTAAAAAATAGAGTTCTTTATTCAATCTTTAAAATTCAATCACTCACACCTTCAAAATGATTTACAAGGCCTTTATAAAGGAATTCAATTTTATTTTAACCTTATAAATACTTTCCAACTAACTACCAATTCCTAAACAAAAAAATGACCTTTCAACTTCGTAAGGTTGCTTTATGCAATTTTTATAATTTTTGCAATTTATGTTGACAACTTTTGCATTTTTACAAAGTTGGACACAATAAACATCCAATGACCTCTAAATGATTCATACATGTGAGAAATGGTGTAAATGACCTTAATACATTGAAAAATCAACATGATTGAATCAACCTTCAAAATTTGTTCAATGGAATCATGATGTTGTAAAGGTGCTCCTGCACTACCTATCTGTTCCAGCCCCTGAAACCTCAAAATATCACCAGTAGGACCAAGACACCCTTACTGGCATCTCAGTCCTTGTTGAATTTGATTTTCCAGTTTTTAGGGTTTCAAATTGCTCTTCTATGCTTCTATTTGTTGCTTTCAATTTTTTGTTCCAATTTGTAGAATTGCTATTATTTCAATTTCTTTCATTACAAGTGTATTTGTGCAATCTTGCATCATGGATATGTTCTTTGTAAAGTTATGGATGTCCTTGAAATCTTTGGTGGATGTTTCAAGCTGTACTTTCAAAAATGATCATAACAAAATTGAACTTACTCATTCTCACACAACTCCTAATGCATGTCCTCGTGATGTTGACATCATTGGAGAAGATGATGACAACATGACTAAGTTCCTAAATAATTTTCTTAATAACCTTGAAGCTAATGCATCCTTTTATCCATCCATGAAAAAAACAAATCCCCCTACAATACCACCTCTTGAGATGTTTAGCTACTTACATCTCGAAACCAAAATAAAAGTTAAACATCACTTCCCTACAATAGGTGAACCTAGCTCTTCTAAACAAGAAAACATTAAACCATTTTATGATAACAAAGCAACAAACACTCTAATCAATCTAGAAGAAAAATTTGGAAAGGGATTCACAATCTTGAGTAAACAAGGATGTGATACAAAAAGTGAACATGAAATTAATCAAGTCCTAAAGCAAATTCCAACTAATGAAAACACAAAGGGGTTAAGATATCAAGATCCCCCTCACAATAGGCATGTTTCTAAAGAGTACCTAAGACTTCGTAGTGATGATACGATGATCTTAGATTCTCCTCCCAACATGAATGTCCTTCTTCCTAAAGAAGAACCGATGCTTCTTGTAGACACATAAAATTGACCTAGGCCTACAATTTTTTTTTTCGCCATTTTTCTTTTCAACATAATTAAAATATTTAATTATGTCCTATTGTCCAAATTAAACTATTAATTAAATAATTCTTAATTATTTAATTAATTCATGTCTTTATTCTTCATGTCTATTTAAATAAATAAATTATATTTATTTTATTTAAATACGTCGCCAATTTCCTATGTCCCTCTATAATTAAAAAAATTCATAAAATTTATTTAATTATCATTTGTCCACTATTTCCTCCTGATTATTTAAATAAATAAAATTTATTTATTTATTTAAATACGTCATTAATTTCTAATGACCTATAATTAAATATTTTTTTATAATTTATTTAATTATTTTCCACTTTGGATAATTCTAATTTTAAATAGAATCATTTATTTAAAATTGTCCCACTTTCCATTTTTCCCACCAAGTAAATAATTTAAAATAATTATTTACTGTCACATGACCCAACCACTTTTGAATTAAATTAATTTTTAATTCAAAAGGTCAACTCAATCTTTTAAATCAAATAATTTTAAATTATTATTTGAGTCTCCAACTTTTTCTTTTCCTGTGCCCAATATTTCCTCTTGTCACATGCATTCCTGCCCATTGATTTGATTTTTCTAAAATCAAATCTCAGTCCATTTCAAATTTCACTCTAATGTTTCCCTAACCCTAACTGTGGGTTGTCACATTTAATTATAGCCATTGATCTTATGGTATCTCCCAACTTTCAATCTTGGCCATTCATCTAAAACTAGCTTTTCTATCAAATGGAAATTTTAGCCTCATTTGATACACTTCATGCTTTTGACTTCATGCTTGACTATCTTGTGCTTCAGACATTAGGATTGCTTTCATTTTGTTGAGTACATTGCAACACTATCAAAATCCTTCAATATTTGCTTAGGACATAGTCATATTCATAGGTTGCTCATCAAAATCTGAGGGAAAACATCTACTTGCAGCAAATGGAGAAGATGCAATGAAGGTGATTCATGAAGGGCATGAAGAGTTGGTGAGATTGTTCTTTTTTTTCATGCTATTTCCTTCAATTGTTCTTCATTGTTTAGTTAGGGTTGTGTTTGTTTATGCTTTATAATGCTAACCTGAATTTTTCCCCAGGTTACATTGGTGAACCTGGCGCCAAAAACTTGTTCTTTGTAGATTTTCATATGAATTTTTCATCTTTTTTGTAGGTACAGGTACGAAATGCCACATCTGCAACTTTTTGAGCCACAATTGCTACGTTGTGACCCATTCGATATGTAGAACGACATATCTAAATTTATGAGCCGCATTTGATAGACAAAATGACACATTTGATTTCCCGAGATGCATCTGTAGACCCAAATGATGCATCTGCCTATTGCAAGACATTTTCTCTTTAGAAAGATGCATCTACCTGGTAAATTCTAGCCTTTGGTTTTTCAACGCATTTGCTTTGCAGAACAACACATTTTCCTGGTAAAAATTTTCTTTTAGGGTTTTTACTATATTTTCTAGATTTCTCTTTTTTGTTTAATGGCTTAGGGGTTTTGGGTTACTAATCTATTGTTTGCAACATGTGGAAAAGCTAGAAGGAGTGGATAATGTTTGTTTGTTGATTATTTTATAACTCCTTTGCAATCCTAAAAGAAAACAAACAATCACAAATAACTTGCATTTATATTTCACGGGTTTAAAATGAATATGCATTCACTCGTCGATTTAAAATGAACACAATCTTGCATTGAAACTCATCAAGGCTAAAATTTACACGCATTTTCATGGCACTAGCTTAAAATGAAAATTGTTTTTATTACATTAAGATGGATTTAAAATGAAATTTTTTTTTGATGTGTTTGTCTCACAATAAGCTTGGACATTAAAATGAACAAGTGTTTTCAATTTGTGTAACCCTGATTCAATAATAGAAGTATCCTCTCCCCTTACACACTTATGTGATCTTGGGTGCAAGAGAAACTGTTAGTGACTCTAGGAATTGGCCTTCCTTGGTGGGAAAAAGTACTCACCCCAAGGTGACTCAAACTAGAAACGAAGCTCTTTAGCGGAGCTACTCCAGACTAGTATACAAATGTGAATCGTAATAGAAAATTTAGGATTACGAGTGCAGATGTGTGACAAAGACAAGTGAATCCCCGTAAACCCTATGGAGCATAACCTCTATAGGTTGGGATTCCTCCTTATTAGAGCTAATATTGCCTCATGTGTGGCAACTCAAATGGGTGCCCGAACTAAAATCCTTTTGTGTAGTTGCCAAAAACCCTTTCTATTTGCTGGTACAACAATAGTCATTTCTAAGAAATCTACATTCTCGTAGTTCTTAGTAGAGGTGAAGAGCCTGTCATGGGAGATTTATGAGGGCTCAAAGCTTGGTTGACCTAAGAAGTGAGTGCAATGTAAGGGGGAGCCAGTGTGGAAGGGGAAATCCATGTGGAATCTAGTGAATATAGTCCTTGTGAAACCTAGGATTGTGCTTGTCTTAATTGTGCTTGTTTTCAACACTTAAAGAAAAAACCATGTGTTTTCCAAGTGTTTTCTGAAATAATAAACAAATAAAAATCCTTCATAGATCTAGAAAAACACACTCAAACTGAAACAATCCTAAAAATATGCAAAAATTGCAAAGAAACCAAACTTTTATTTACTCTACAATGCATTTTCTACCCTATGCAACACATTTGAAAATTTGAATTGCAATCAAATTGCTAAGCAACATTTGCTAACTGGAACAACACATTCGACTGTAACACAACACATTTTCTTTCCATAACAACACAATTGATTTTCTGAACCACATCTATGACCCGAAACAACGCATTTGATACCTGAAATGACACAATTTCCTATCATTTAGGAAAATCACTGTTACTATCCAAACCTGAGGCCAAAAATTTTCAATCTATTTCTAAACATATTTTTCTAGTAGCCTCAGTTCAAAAGCCAAAATTTTGTTTCCTCAAATCTCCCATCTTTGCATCTTTTAGCTGCATTTTACTATAGGTCTACCTTTGTAAATTTTTAGTTGCACCTTAGGATCCATTATCATTTCCATCATAAACAAGTCCTTAGGTCCTTATTTTTTTGTAGACTTTGGAATAGGAAAACTTTCCATACCTTGCAAAATCTTTTCCTTCAAAAGTAGGTTATCATTGGACTAAATCAAAATCAATTCATTTAGTCATTGTCCTTTTGTGAGACCCTTCCAACTCATAAGTCTAGTTATGAAACCTCACCTTGTCATCTTGTCCTCTTCATTTAATTCCTACCAAAAAGGTCCTTTGATGATTCAATTTGAGACATTAACCAATCTTTCAATGGTTAGTAAACCTTTCTTAAAATTCCACCAAAATTGATTGCACCTTAGACCTTTGCATTTGCATTGTTATACCTTAAAAAGTTTAGTATTCCACCATTCATTTTAGTCTTCATTTTACATTCCTTATTCCAAAAATAAAAAAAAAATAGTGTCACACTCTTCATATTTTGTTATCACTTTGCATTTTGCATCCCTTTTAGACGACATTGTCACTTTGCATTTGACATCTCTTCAAAAAATTGCATCCCTTATTCCAAAAATCCAAAAACAATAGGGGTATGTGGCTAACGAATTTTTTTTACCCAAAATCGATGAAATGAAAAGGGTTTTTAAAGGAGATTCTCAATTTTCCACCAATATAAATTATGCTTTACTTTGAATTTAATAAATAATTATTATTTATTTTCTATTTAAATTACAACTAAAGTCCTAATTGATAGGTTGATTGAAAATCATCTATAGATTTCAAACAGTCTCACATTTTTTGAATCTGAAACATGTGTCACATTCTATGCTTTGCATACTATAGGATTAAAAAAAAAAATCATGAAGTTTTGACCAAGTTAAGGTGGTCAAACATACAAGTTTTTATACTGCCGTGCCCTCCATTTCAGTCGTCGTTGATGTCAAGTAAGTTTTTGTTGGTAATGTCATGATGATATGGTGATTTTATTATTTAATTTAATTTTAAGGTTATGAGATAACACTAATAATATGCTTGGATTTGATTAATAAAGTTAATTTAATTATAAGGTTACTTGTTTTATTTGGAATTAAAAAAAGAATTAGATTCAATAATAAACATTAATTGAATTATCATTAGGAGTTAGTTATTTAAAGTAAACGGATTAGATGAGGAAAGATAATTATCATTTAATGATTAAATTCAATTAATAAATTTAAAAGTGAGAAAATATTAGAGAGGATTAAATATTAAAATTGTACTTAAGTTTGAATGAAGGTAAAAGCGAGAAAAGCCATTAAAAGTTTGGTACCTAATTATAATTGATAAGTTAATTATCTTGTGAAGATAATAATGCTAATATGGTAAACAATGTGAAGAAATAAATTCTAATAGAATATTATAAATAAATGTCCAATAAATCATGAAGATAAGATTTAAAAAATGAAGACAAAAATACAAAAGATGAAAAATATTTTGCTAGAGTTAACTCATTAAAATATCAAAGGTAATATGTTTTTCTTTTAAAATTAAATAAAAGGAAAGATAAGATTTTGAACTGAAGATAAAAAGCAAAGAAAGCAATTGGAAATAGAACGTGAATAGTTTATTGTTAAATAATAAATAATAATAAAGCATCGTGTTAAGATTTTTAGGGAAGAGTAAATGAAAAGCTAGAAAAGAGGGTATATGTTTTATCTTCCTTTTTCTCATCACCTTCCAGGCAGAGATTTCAATCATTGAAACTCATAAATTAAAATTCAAGAGACAACTCTGGGGGGATCTTCTCTACCGGGTTGGTCCATTCTTCTCTTATGCCAGAAACTAGAAAGGAAATACGGGGATTGCTTTCCACTGGAAAAAGAATTAGCAGAAGGAGATTATGGGGAATTTTCTTGGGAAGAAGGTGAGCATGGCAGCTTCTTCAGCCATGATGCATGTAGCAACATCTCTCTCGTGCAGGCCTAAACCGGTACGATATTTAATTTGCACAATCTAGTCTTGTTAAAATCTATTTATGTTAGTACACCTAGGTTAGATCTGGCATTTTCCTTTTGGGTCTTTCTTAAATTTCAAGATCTGGCTGTAACCTTATTGAAGGATCCATATTTCCAATATTCTCCTTTTCATTTATTGCATTCCCTTAGATGCTCCTGTATCTGGCACCTTATGTATTGCATTTCTCTTTGACATTTCGAATTGCTGATTTTTTACTCAAATACAATTCAGCCGCGCACTTGAACATATAGGCAGTTTAAAAATTTAAATAATCTCTCTGAGTTCATTTTCAACCTGTCTTTGTTGTGGCACTGGTGCATAATAGGAAGTCTAGAGGTTTAAATAATCTCTCTGATTTCACTATCATTATGTCTTAGCTGCGGCGCTTCATCTTAACTGGGAATTTTAAAATTTGCATATTCTGCTTGTTTCTTCTGTCATCTGTCACAGTTCCAGCACTTGAAAATAAACTAATGTCAATCACTAACATGATAGAGAGCTTTTCGCTGTTTGTGGGAAGATTAATTTCCAAAACTTCAAACATGAGCGTGTCTTTGGAAACTCTCTAGCAAACAGAAATGTGTTTTAAAAGGAAAAGTTGTACATTAGATCTCCTTCTCTTAAGTCACGTATTTGCACCTCACCTGTCTCCTTCTCTTCAGTCTTGAGGAGAACATTTGGGATTTGATAATAATGCAAGTAAATGGCGATATTTCCATATTCCAATATTCACTTTCTAATATACTTGGCAACCTGTCACTGTTACGCCATTTAGAGTGGAGGCATTGTGCAGAATTAAATAGTCTCCCTGAAACCATTGGAACCCGTCACAGCTGCAACGTTTATACTTGCAAAGGTGGAGTAAATTAAATAATCTCTCTAGTTTCATTGATAACCTATCACAGTGGCACATTTGATCATGGTAGGGTGTATAGTTTTAAATAAAAATCACCTCTTCATATTATTTCTTGTTGAGTATTTAGTCATTTGGAAGATTCTGCATTTATAATTGTGCTTAACCAAATATCTATTTCCATTGTTTTAAGAGACATAAATGTACGGCAGACATGCTATTATGGGATCACAAATTAGAATAAAATGGCACATCATTCAATTTGTCAATGGGCATTGATTCGTAAAAGAGTAGAAGGCTTTAAACATTATATACATGTCATAGTGTGGAGATATCTGAGTGAGAATATAACTAGAATAGTTCCATCATAAACTTGGATATGACATGGCAAGCGGTGGCCGAAAGACTTGAATTGTATTTACTGAATTCGACCACCATATAGGTACTAAGAATAGGGTTTGGCATTTGAAGTCTGTCAAAGACCTCTTGATATATGCTAGATTTGGTTTAAGATTGATCTTTGCTAATGTTAAAAGAATTAGATATATAAATATGTAGTGGTTTTAAAATGTATATATGTGTGTAAATTTATTTAGATAGATTTAAGATTTTAAGGTGGTAAGTTTTAATATGTAGTATTTAGAGTATTGTTATTATTATTATTTTAAAGTATAAACAATTGGTCTTAAGTGGTTTTCACAATTAATTTAAATATTGGAAGTAAGTGTTAAGTTAGTATAATGAAAGGAAAGTGGAAATAATGTTTTGAACATAAGTAGATATGAAATGATAATAAGTTAACTACCCAACTATTAAGTAGTTTTCAATTATGTTGATAGAAGAAAGGAGAAATTTGAATGTATGGGCATGGTTAGAGATAATTATAAATAAATAAAAATAAGATGAAATATTCTATGTATTTATTATGTGAAAATTATTTTAAATTCATATGAGAAAAGAATATTTTTTAGCCTTCTTAGATAATTTATTGTGTTTAAGTTATGTTGAAGAAATGGTTTTAAGTGAATGATTTTTCTAAAAGGAAATGTTTCGAAAAATAATTATGTAAAGTGTAATTAAATTAGGTGCAACAATTAATTTAAATAGAAGAAAGAGAATGATTAAATAGTTTAGATGATTAATTGAGTAATATTAAGGAAGTTCTTGAATTATATCATCGTAAAGTTATTAGCTTGTTTTATATAAAGGAATTAAGTAATCTTGTCAAATAGGAGAGTGATAGAATTAGGAATGGAGATTGTTGTTATAATGTGTAAATTGGACTATATTTGTTTTAATTGTGTTTGGAAGAGTATACTTGTGATTAGTGTCTTATGGCTTAAAAACATTAGGTTTTATCTTCACTTCACAATATTGTGCTATCCTTAAATGTTGGAAATGATTGATCTTCAAAATAATGTTCTTTTTAGATTGTTTCAAGTTACTTCTTATTGAATGAATGGATATATTGTATTTGAATAAGTAGTTTTATGGATTGTTTTGATAGATCCTTTCAATGTGACTTTTTGTGAGTTGATTTTGAGTTGGGGATTTTCTCTCATTTAATTTATGTTGCTATATGATTCCTTTTGTTCTTTACCCTAAGTGGTAAATCGGTTAATGTTATCATTGTCATGATTGATTGTTCTGCTTGAGTTGTGAATGAGTCAAATGGAAAAGTTCTTTGAGTTATGGATATTCCGAGAGGAGAAAATAGAGGTTTCCCTTGGATTTTCCGATTTAGTTTGTATCGAAGTTGTGGATGTTGTTTGAATAGAGTTGTTGATCTTATTTTGGTATATTTACTCATTATATTTAATTTGAAAATAGTTCTTGTGGCCTTACAATTATTGTTGTCAGTTCTTTGATGGGGAAACCCTAGTGTAAATTTTATGAGAATCTTCCAAAGGCTTATTTTTATTATTGGTCAATGTCTCTCCTTTTATGTGCCTTTGAAGTGGCAAGTGTTTTGGTATTAGGATTTTGAAAGGGTTGTATGAGAATTGATGAGACTCTGATTTTGTACTTGTTAGCGAGATGGGTAATGCCTCGCATGCTTTTATGTTGTGATTCTTTGTTCAAATTATGATGGTACAACCCTTGGTTTTTTATGTTGTTGGGTCTCTAGGGAGAATGGCTCCTCGTGGGGGCCGACGCCCCGTTTAAGGGGAAGGGCATAGGATAACCCACGAGTGAGTTAGTAATCAAGTGAAAACCTAATAATTAACTTAGGAGGGTTGGGTAGTAATATCATTATAAGATTTTAAAAATGGATGCCTCGTCTTCATTAGTGCTTTTGCAGACTAATGGAAGGCTGAGAAGGCCGTGGTTGGCAAGGTCGCGACCTCGTCTTCACGAGAGGTCTACGGCTCCGCATGAGTCACCCTATGGACCGGCGCCTCCAGTTGGGAGGAAGGGCATAGGACAGCCATAGATGGGACTGGCGCCTCCAGTTGGGAGGAAGAGCACAGGAAAGCCCATGTAGGACTATGTGATGACACTCTCCCCTATTTGCCCATGTGTTTTACTTTATTGTGTTCCTCTGGAAGTAGGTTGTGGGAGTTGGTTTAGATTGTTGATATATGGATTTATATTGATTTGTGATTTTTTCCTTAATATATCTTTGGTGTATTTTGTGGTCTTGTATGATCTCATTGATATTTGACTTATGACCTTGTACTCTTATGGTACTATGTTATGATGTTATTATGTTGTTTAATTGCAAATTGGAATTGGATTATGTTTATTAATTCAGTTTGATTTGGAAGTGTTTCATGATCATCCTTTGGTTACTTGTTTACGGGTCATTGCTTTGATTTATGTGATGAGATTTATGATTTTAAGTTGTTATGTTGACTCTTGGATGTTGTTGATTATGTCATTGTAATTCCTTGAGTATTATGATACTTTTGTATGACATTGAGTCTTGTGGTTCCTTGTTTGGATGTTCTTGGTTGAGGTCTCTTTCTTGTTAGCTCCTAGCACGGGGGGTGGGTCTTTGGACTCACATGGTCGGGTGGAATGTGCTAGGCACCCCATTGGGTCCCCAGTCGAGGATCGAGAGGTGCGGATTGGTGTTGTTGCAGCGACTCCAGAGTTGTATTTGTCTTGGATCCAGTTATGATATTTTGTATTCATCTATTTATTTGTATCATGGTATCTTGTGTATGGTTTCCATTTATGTTTGGAAACACTTTTGTATCATTGTACCTCTAGAACATTGTATTGTAATGTAATGTTAAACCTTGTGTGGATAAAGGCCATGGCGGTTGTTATTCTTTGTGTTGAGTTAATTATGTATATATTGTACTTACACAGATGGTTTCTTATCAATGAATTTTCATGTATGTGTTATATCTTTGGCTTTTATTCTTTATTGTCATTGTATGGATCTAAGTCGTGTAATGACTCCTTGTGTACCCCAAGGGATGTATGTGTTTGTGAATCTACTTTAATGAAATTCATGTCATGACTTAATGTGTATCACATATATGTTATGTTTACTTTAAAAAAAAAAATTGTGCTGTGATTATTGTTTAATTGTCCTTTGGGGTTCGCACGACGGGGCGTTACATATATTTTTAAAAAGGTGTAGTAAAAAATTCATAATTAATTATTTATTTGGAAAAAAATTACAAAAAAAGTATGCATCACATCAGGACATGAGTCCTCTACTTATATTTAAAATATTATAAACTTTTTTATCATTTTTTTATGGTTAGGGTGGTCAGAAAAAAACCTACTTATTTTTTCCCTAAAATTTAAGTACTATTACATTGAAATTTCAAATTTTCACCTTGAATAGATTTAAAAAAAATAAATAAACCTTATAGTTTATAAACTACATTCAATTTGCTACAGATTCTATTGTTACATATTTTTTAAATAATATAGATAACTTATTCAATTTTTTATGTCAAGTTTCCTAAGTCTGATTTTTCTAATTTTTTTGCCACTTAAGGACCTATTTTTTCCATGATGATCCTGCACATACCTATAGTGTCATATCATACCCATTCATAGACTTAGTTTCCATTATCACTCCCTCATTTGAGCAAATATTTTATGCTTGAGACTAGGCTCCAAAGGAAAAGAAGAAAATTGGACCCTTTTGGACAAGGCAACACCCCTTACAACTTTCCTAATGACATGAACAACAACATAGACATTGGGGAATCTTTCATCAATCCCTTCAGTGACATGAACTTTGCAATTTCCTCATCTCACAATACCTTTGAACAATTTATACAAAGAGATGAAAATGGACAAGTATTTGTGGAAGACTTAGAAGCTTTCACCTAAAATCTTGATGTGGCCTCCTTTGTAGAAGAATTATTCTTACAAGATAGAGACAAATACTTAGCCATGATTTTACACCAAGGGGCTAAATTTCTCCATGGATCCGATATTAATACCTTAAGAGCAGCTTCTCTTGATCACACTACACAAAATATTCAACCATATTCGACACCACAACATAATACAAAGAATATATCCAATGGTGCCACATCACAAAATGCCACAAACACATCAATGCTACCTCCAGTGGAACCATCCTCCAAAACACATCTAACATAGTCAGTACGACATCTATTATGGGAACATCAACCATGTCACACACCATATCACAATTAGTCCCACAAATAACAACAATTCCATCACAGACTATGGGAGCTACATTTGGGGCTTCAACCAATAAATTGGGGACAAATTCATCAAAACTTTTATTTGGGTCTTCATCTAGTGCTATGGGAATGACATCATCAAGCCTTATACTTGGGTCCTCAACTAATGCCATGGGACAAACTCATTGAACCCCTTTGGGAGAAATAAAATACGAATTAATATTCCACGACCTCAACCAAATGTTAATACTTCATCACAAATCAATACCAACACTTATATTCCCCAAAGGAAAAACACAAATATCCCACAGGGCCACATTT
Organism: Sequoia sempervirens; assembly: GCA_007258455.2. Lineage (NCBI taxonomy): Eukaryota > Viridiplantae > Streptophyta > Pinopsida > Cupressales > Cupressaceae > Sequoia > Sequoia sempervirens. The sequence continues at coordinate 22,922 of VDFB02226331.1, read as the reverse complement.
ACCAATTTGGACAAGGCAACCAAGTGACACAACATATGACTCCATTTGTACATCAAAACATTCTAGGAAAACAAATTCCACAAATACAAACAAACACTACTGGGTCACACATTCCTACATATGCATCTCACATCCATTCACAACAACACATCCCCACCCAAAACACTCAATACTAGCAAATTCCAAATGTGCCATATGCTCAACATGAATATCAAAACATATCATCCCAACACATCCCAAATTAGAAAACATCTTCACAACAAATGGGAACTCATGGAATACCCATTACCAACATGTGTGATGCAACAAAAAATCCTATAATTGACACACTCATGGTTCAACTTGTTATTTTGCAAAAAAAAAATGGAGAACATGCAATTGTCCAACAAAAATACCCACACGGTCCTATGACTTATGTCCATACCCATTTGGAATGAGTTTACACACGCTACCATTCCCTCTAGGATATGCGGTACCCAACTTCTCCAAATATAAAGGAAATACTAATCCCCTTGAGTACATAAGAGAATTTACAACCAATTGCGTGGATGTTGCATATGAACATACCTATCTAATGAGACTCTTCCCTAGGAGTCTCGTAGGTCCTGCACTTGAATATTTTTCTACCTTTCCCAAAGGAATAAAGACATGGGATGAACTTGCTGATAAATTTGTCAAAAATTACGCCTATAACATCGACACTGACATCACCATTACCACTTTATGCAAGACGACCCAAGAAGAGACTAGTGAGACCTTCATTCCATTTTTCCAAAGATGGGGAGGTTTATCCAGTCAATGCCATGTTAAGATACTCGAGAAGGAAAAAGTTAACATGTTTGTCCAAAACCTTCTTGGCCCATTGAGATACAATTTACAAGTCCATTGTTGAACCACTTTCACAAATCTTGTCGAAAGAGGAGTACAACTTGAAAATTCCCTTATTGCTAAAGGAGAACTCAAATATGGCAACAAGAACAGAAACAATCCAAACCTAAACCAACCTAGTGACAAAAAATAATACTAGATAAAAAAAAAAACATATCACCAATGATGGCATTGTTGACGCTAAAGCTATAAACATGATAGGCATTACAATTACACTAAGAGGAGATCAACCCCAAAATTCACTAGAAACCACACCAACATCTACCGTAAACACCGTCTAGAACAATCAAGACCAAGGGAAACCAAGTCAAACCAGAAAATTTCCAAAAAGATGCACATATACTACCTTGGGTGAACCAATTGAAGTGGTCATTAAGAAGCTCCTCCAAAACAACGTCATCACATTACTAGACTCTAAACCATATGACGCTAGGAATTTCAAGCAATCTTGGTGGGATGAAAATGCATTTTGTGATTATCATTAGGAAAAAGGGCATAAAACTTCTTCTTGTAGACAACTAAGAAATCTCGTATTGGATCTCATTGAAAGTCATGCTATTGAGATAGATGGTCAACAATTTCCTTCAAATGCGAACCATATAATTCATAAAATCCCATTGCAAGCTCATGTTTCAAATAATCCCTCTACGTCAGGTCCAAAGAATAATAACAATCAAGCCAATTACACTTGCACCACCTTTCACTATTTTGGTGGACCCATAATTAACCACCTTTGAGCTACTGATGAACATCTCAATACTATCACCATTAAGAAAACTTTGGAGTGTGATATTACCATGTGTAGAGGTAAAGTTACAATAGTTGGTCCTCCTGCTAGACAACCAAATATCGCAATACCCAGTCCATCTACCAAATAGTCACAATCCAAAGGAAAATTTAATCTCATTGACCAATTGGGAAAAATTACCGCTCAAATCTCCATACTCGAGTTGCTATGCATTTATCCTGCACACAAAGCCATACTTGATAAAACCTTATAGAATTTTTCTATCCCTAATGAAATTAATGTCAACCAATTCAAAGCCATGGTTGGATACTTGACCACTCCCCAACACATTACCTTTTTAGACCAAGACTATTCCTCACCTAAACCATCTCACAATGACGCACTTCATATCAAAGTCTCCATCCATAAACATAAGGTTAGATGACTCTTAGTAGATGGTGGAGCAGGATTGAATATATTCTCCCTAAAATTGGTCAAATCACTAAGCTTCTATGATGCTTGTGTGGATGCAACCAAAAGTATTTTCATAAAGGCATAAGATGATGAAGAATGCTCCTCTAGGGGCATTATCACAGTTCCTATTCGTGTGGGGCCAGTCATTGTGTATACATGTCAAGTCTTGGATCTTGAACTACCTTATAAAATTTTACTTGGTCAACCCTAGATTCATGCCTTAAAAGTCATACCGTCCACTTACCATCAATGCTTGAAGTTTCCTTTCGATGGCACTGAACTTACCATACTTGAAGATCCTTATCCTTTCCAATATTGCACCAATTTGAAAGGTATTTTAGAACACCAAGTTCCAATTAACCATGAAGCTTCAACATCCACTTCTTCCAAATACATTGACCTATCTACACTCTCCAAGCCATCCATGTCCACTTCTTCAACTTCCACCACTCCATCCACTTCCATCATCCCAAGTGCCGACCCTAATATCAAGATCCAGGATGAAGGGTGTGGAGAGTACAAGTTGGACATGGCCTATTGTATCACAAAAATATCCAAGTCTCCAAAAGCTTATGGTAGGCTTTGTTTTAGACTAGAGCCCAAAGATATTTTTAAGGTTCCCCCTACAATGAATTTCACAAAAGGGGGGGCGGTATGTGCGGGATCATCATGGAAAAAATAGGCCCTTAAGTGGAAAAAAATTTAGAAAAATAAGAGTTAGGAAACTTGACGTAAAAAAATGAATAAGTTATCTATATTATTTCAAAAATATGTAACAATAGAATCTATAGAAAATTTAATGTAGTTTCTAAACTATTAGGTTTATTTAAAAAAATATATCTATTTGGTGAAAATTTGAAATTTCAATGCAATAGTACTTAAATTTTAGGGGAAAATAAGAAGTAGGTGTCTATTTGACCTAACCACAATAAAATCATAAAAAAATTATAAGATTTTAGATATAAGTAGAGGACTCATGTTCTGATGTGATACATATTTTTTGTAATTTTTTCTAAGTAATAATTAATTATGAATTTTTTATTACAAATATTAAAAAATATAAAACTCGTTATGTTTGACCCACCTTAACTTGGTAAAACTTAATAAAATTCATTTTTTTAATCCTATAGTATCAAGCATAAAATGTGACACATGTTTTGGATTAAAAAATGTGATATTGTTTGCTATAGATGTTTTCAATTATTTATCAATCAGACTTTAGTTGTAATTCAAATAGAAAAAGAATAATAAATTATTAAATTAAAAGTAAAGAATAATTTATATTGGTGGAAAGCCGAGAATTTCCTTTAAAAACCCTTTTCATTTCATCAAATTTGGGTAAAAAAAAGTCGTCAGCCACATAACCTACACATACCCATCATATTGCTACTTTTTGGCCCATCATGATTGTGCACATACTTGAGGGAGTTGAACAAAGAGACATTGAAGACATATGAGGCTACATCTATAAAGAGATGGAAGATCTACCTTCGCTACCCATATAGCAATATGGCAAAGGCTATGATATAATGAAGGAAAAAGGCTATGATGGAACTAGTGGCCTTGGTAAAGACAAGATGGGAATAAGGGAACCTATAATGCCTTCTGGAAGACCAAAGTATCTAGGGTTAGGGTTTGGGCCATTCAAAATTGATGATCCACATACTAATGTACTTTCAAGTGAGAGCGTGAATGCTTCTGAAGGTGTTGAGACAACTAAAGATTCCTTTACTGAAACTGACTCACATGAGTGGGAATTTGGTTCTCAAAGATCCTTAACTGATTGTTGCCTTGACGCCATGTTTCTAGAATCTGGTGAGATCTCTTTTGATGAAAGATTCAAACAAATGTTTCAATTTGGATTTCCTAAAGATCCTCCTAAAGTCCCATTTAAAAGAGAAGAATGGGTAAGACTCTTTTGGCCTCATGATGATGAAAAATATAAATCATCATCTAATCCTATTGACCATCCTCCTAACTCATCCATCCGGCCATCTGGCCCCATTGATCATCATTTTGACCCATTTTATTGGCCATATGACACTGCTAACTATTATTCCAATGCATTTGTCCCCTATTTTGCTGAGTCTGATTTTCTCAAATTAAGTGAAGATGACTATGGGATAGAATCCGAATGGGAATTTGAGGATGACAATTCCATATTTACCCCTTATGCCTCTGTCTACATGCTTTTTGCATCCTCCCCACCATTTTCCAACACTGATGATGGTATCTCCCTTGTCTACCCACAACTCATTGACTAGAATCAATAAGGCTCGCCTACTATGGACATTTTTCAAAATGATGTAAAGCTATTGCAGAATTCATGGGGCTCCGTGAAGGCATACCAATTGGGGACCATAAAGCTGGATTCACCATAGATCTAGATTATGAAGCATACTTCGAGGATACTGTGCAATCCTTTAGTCGCAAAAATAATAAAAGTAAAACAAAAAAACACGTCTTTAGGTGAAACCACAAGGTTCCTTCTGACGATACAAAAGTAAAAATAAAGGACGTATCTAAGGGTGAAAAGCTCTCTGAGGTTCCCAAGGATGGAGGATTGGACTTACTTCCCGTTACATAGGAAAAATAGGAAAATCTCATTGAGGACACCATAAAAGTTAATATAGCCACACCAGAAGAGCCCAAAATAGTTATCTTTGCCACATCATTGACAAAAGAAGAAAAAACTGAATTCCAAAAGTTCTTCATAGAGCATAAGATTAACTTCACATGGTCATATGCCAATATTCTAAGATTGGATCCATCATTAGTTTTGCACCATCTACCCTTACTGCCTGACCCTAAAACAGTCAAGTAAAAGTTACAAAAGATGCACCCCTATATTTCCTTGTTAGTCAAAGTTGAGCTCAAGAAGTTGTTAGACACAAGGTTCATAAGATCAATAGGCTATGCTTATTGGATTTCAAACCTTGTACTTGTCACAAAGCCAAACAGTCAAATTTGCATCTATACAGACTTTCGAGATTTGAACAAGGCATGCTCAAAGGATGATTTTCCATTACCCAACATAGACATCATTTTTCATCTTATAACATGATATGATATGTTGTCCCTCATGGATGGTTTCTCAGGCTAAAATCAGATTCAGATCACCCTTGAAGACCAGCACAAAACAACATTCACTTGTCCCTAGGGTACCTAGTGCTGGAATGTTATTCCTTTTGGTTTAAAGAATGCAGGTGCCACATATCAATGAGCCATGACCACAATATTTCATGATCTCAAGCACACATTAATGGAAGACTATGTGGATGACCTCTTGGAAAAGTCTTTGACACATAGTGATCATCTTAAGGTACTAGACAAAATTTTTAAGAGGCTGGAAGAATACAAGGTCCATTTGAATCCTAAGAAGTGTGTTTGGAAATATTTTAGGGTATATAGTTTCTCACAGAGGCATTGAAGTGGATCCCACTAAAGTGAAAGTAATATTAGACATGCCTCCTCCAAAATGAATTAGTGAGCTAAGGACATTAGAAGGAAAACTACAGTCCATTTGGTGCTTCATTTCACAACTAGCAGACAAATGCCAACCATTCCAATACCTCTTGGGCAAGGGCATTCCCTTTGTGTGGAATGACAAGTGTCAAGTGGCCTTCCAACAGATCAAAAACTATCAATTGACACCACCTGTTCTAATGCCACCCATTGAGAGAAAACCTTTTTTTCTTGCACAAAATGACCATGATGAGAAAGAAAGGGTTGTATACTACATTAGTCACACATTGGTTGGATATGAACTCAACTACATGCCCATTGAACGTGCTTGTCTTGTAGTTGTCTTCGCCACCCAGAATTTAAGACATTATATGCTAAATCATAGGACAAAACTAGTAGAAAAGATTGATCCCTTGAAGTATCTCCTTAGTCAGGCAACATTGACAGGGGTATGTGCAGGATCATCAGAAAAAATAGGCCCTTAAGTGGCAAAAAATTCAGAAAAATCAGAGCTAGGCAACTTGATGTAAAATTTTGAATAAGTTATCTAAATTATTTAAAAAATATGTAAGAATAGAATCTGTAGAAAATTGAATGTAGTTTATAAACTACTAGGTTTATTTAAGAAAAATCTATTTGGTGAAAATTTGTAATTTCAATGTAGTAGTAATTAAATTTCAGGGAAAAAATAAGAAGTAGGTAACTGTCACCACCCAACCACAATAAATATAATATTCTTTATAAGATTTTATATATGGAGTAGAGCACTCATGTCTAGATTTGATGCATATTTTTTTATAATTTTTCCAAGTAACTAATTATGAATTTTTATTACAACTTTTAAAAATATAAGAACTCAGATGTCTATCAATCTTGGTCAAAACTTCATGAAATTCATTTTTAAAATCCCATAAGCAGAAAAGCATAGAATGTGGCATGTTTCATTTTCAAAATGTGATACTATTTGAAAGCTATAAATGCTTTTCAACACCATCAAATTAGGACTTTAATATAATTCAAATAGAAAATGAATAATAATTATTTATTAAATTCAAAGTAAAGCATAATTTATTGTTGGAAATCGAGAATCTCCTTTAAAAACCATTTTCATTTCATAAATTTTGGGAAAAAATAAAATTCGTCAGCCACATGCCCATCATATCATCACTTTTTGGCCCATCACGATCCTGCACATACCCACAGGTCGATTGGAAAAATTGGTTATGATACTAAGTGAGTATGGCATATAGTATGTGGAATAAAAAGCTATAAAAGGACAAGTCATAGCTGATCAACTTGTAGATGCACCTGTACAAGGTGATCACCCTTTGGTAGCAAATTTCCCCGATGATTCCATCTTTCATGTGAAGCCTAAATCACCTTGGAAGCTCTATTTTGATGGGTCCTATACTGTTCAAGGCTCGGGAGTAGGTATACTATTAATTACACTGCAAGGGGACTCCATTCCTATGTCATTCTAAATTTCTTTCCTGTGTACAAACAATGTGGTAGAATATGAGGTACTCGTCACTGGACTCTAAATGGCTATTAAATGGAAAATAAAAAAACTTCTAGTCTTTGGAGATTCTCAATTGGTCATCAACCAGGTTAACAATGAATATGACACCAAGGATGACAAGTTGCTGCCCTACAAACACATGGTTGATAGCTTTCATTCATATTTCCACATACTCACTTTTGAGAAAATTACCAGGGCACAAAATAAGGCCATAGATGCAATGGCTACAATTAGATCTCTCCTAGACATTCCCAACAACATGTCACAATTCAAGTTCTTAATAGAGCAACTGTTCGTTCCTACATATGATATTCCTAAGTAAAAAATGGTTTGTGAGCTTGTTTTTCCCAATTCACCATGGTATCAAGACATATATGATTACCTTCAGTCCTAGAAACTCCCCCTGAACCTTTCCAACAATCAACATAAATCCTTTATCCGTAAAGCTGCCTGCTACACCATCATTAGTGACACCTTATACTGCTGCAGCGTTGACAATACCCTTCTTTGTGTCTCAACATTGATGAAGCACGAACAACCTTACATGAGGTATATGAGGGTATATGTAGATCTCATTTGAGTGGCCCAACCTTAGCTAAGAAGATCATGAGACTTGGGTATTATTTGCTGACTATAGAAAAATATGCACTTGAGTTTGTAAGAACATGTCACCAATGTCAAATACACTATGATTTGATTCATGCACCAACACAAGAACTTTGACCCATCACTTCTCCTTGGCCCTTCGCACAATGGGGACTCAACCTTCTGGATAAAATCCATCCAACCTCCTCTAATGGCCATAAATTCATTATCACCGCCACTGAGTATCTCACCATGTGGATTGAAGCCATCCCCCTCACTTACATAATTGACAAACAAATTTCCCAATTTATTCTCAACTACCTCATCTGCCAGTATGGTGTGCCACAGTCCATAATCATAGACAACAGTTATCCCTTCAAAAACTAGGACGTCTGTGAGCTTTGTGAAAGCTTCCACATTCAACACCACTTCTCCATGCCCTATTACCTGCAAGGTAATGGTCAAGATGAGGCATCCAATAAGACAATTATGAAAAATATTAAGAAAACCATCAATGATGCTGGCTATGATTGACATTTACAAATTAACCCTGCTCTATGGGCTTAGCAAACCAAAATCTATACACCTACTCGAGCCGCACCTTTCGCATTGGTCTTTGGTATTGAAGCCATCTTTCCCATCGAGGTCTAAATTCCCTCTCTCAGAGTCTCCATGAAAGGATTGATCGACAACGAAGAGTACCAATAGTCTAGACTGAATTAGCTAGAAATGTTAGAAGAATAAATAAAAAATGACTTAAATCACTTACAGGCATATCAAAATCACCTTTGCCACAGTTAAAACAAGAGAGTGATGGTAAAAAAATTTGACATTGGCGACTTGGTCCTAATGGAAAATCCCAAGAATCAATCTAATTGAGAGAAGCCTGACAAATTCAAGCCTAATTGGCTAGGCCCTTACATCATCACTACCACATTTGGTTTTGGAGCTTACCAGCTAGCTACTCCAGACAATGAATAATTGATAGAACCCATCAACAATCTGGATCTCTGCAAATTCTACACACAACATCAGAGCGCTTGGCTAAACACCATAAAAATACAAAAAAATCATCACCTTGATGAAAACCTGGCAAATAGGCATCTTGGTGACACCAAAAAAAATAGAAAATATGAAAAATGGTAAAGAGAAATAATTTGTCCAATAGTGAAAATCACTTTGGTGGAGCTTTGGATAAGTACCATGGTGAAAACCTGGCAAACAGGCACCATATCTAGTCAGTCTTTGCTTCGCCATCTACTATCACTCCATCTACCTTTGTCCATAATAAAATGACTGATCTTTCGACACTCTCATGACATTTACCATGACATCATGTCATTTCTTTTCATGGCCGACAATGGTTAACATCAAGTTTGGCATACCATCCATCTTTCACCTCAAGCATTTCCTTTTCCATCTCCTTCAGCTTAGCTAGTCCTTGACTTGACTACAATGGATATCACACATGGTGTCGTCAATTGAAAATTCCTAAAAAAGGCCATAAAAATCATAAAATATCCTAAAAAAATCCTAAAGATAAAAAAAAGTCCTAAATAAAGCCATAAAAAACATAAAATCTTATGAAAATTTCATAAAAATCATAAAAAGTCTTGAAAAAAGCCATAAAAATTAGAAAATGTCTTGAGGAAATCCAAAAAAAATCAAGAAAACTTCAAAAAACACAAAAACATCCAAAAAAACATAAAAAAATCCCAAAAATAGAGTTTAAGCCTATCATGTGAGTTGTGTCAGTCTTTGTCATTGTTGAACTACATTGTCTTTACACATTTTGTACGTAGCCAAGGCTCATCTTTGAGCCCCTGAGAAATTAGGTCTGTCATTTTAGGTTTTTCCAAATAAAATCATGACTTAATCTTTGATCAATCAAAACAAAGCCATTAGTCATGTCAAACTACGAGGTCTCTGAGTATATGACATAGACAAGGCCATGTATCGATGAGCCCCAAATGTTGCACTAGGTCAATCCATTAGGGTATGTCACATTCACTATCACACACATCATATATCTTCAAGTCAAACAAGCTCTTTAACATCCTAAGATAGACAACTCTTAAGAAAACTTTGACAATCATTTAATCAACATTTCAACTACATTGGCATGTCAACACTAGCATGCAGTCAATTTAGTCATCTAGTCAACTTTGGTCAAACTGTCATGACAAGTCAACTTGTCAATTCTTGGTTATTCTTTGGATGTGTCCTAAAGAATAACTCTTGTAATTTATCTATGCTTTAGGATGTGTCTTTCCAAAGCATCGTCACTGTCACTTAGAATTTTGAGGGATTCTCTTGACATTAGAAGATCAATCCTCTCGACATCGACATCATTCATGATGTGTCCTTCCTGAATTAGGCATTACCTAGCATCTGTCACACAAATCGAAACTTCATCAAACTTGGCATCTCGACATCAAAACACTTGACATTTGAATACACTTGGAAAACACTTGGAAAACACTGTCTTGGCATTTGTAATTTTATTTTTCATCATGCTAGTAGTTCCTCGAGGATGTCCTACCAACAGGAGTTAGAGGAGCAACAACATATCATTATGATTGTCTTGTCTTGTCTTTTTTGGACAGTCATGTTGCTAGTTCCTTGAGGATGTATCAAAAATAGGATCTAGAGGAGAAAAGGCGTTTCATGGCTTGTCTTTCATATTTGTGGTTGGTTGTGACAAAAAGATTGGTGCAACTGATCTCCCTATATGAATTAGATCATCCTTGTTTGTGACTACTTGTTCTATGTGACGATACGACCTTGCACACCTTTGATCTATGTCATATCATGGTGTTTTTTGACCATTACAATAATCTTCCCAATGATGATTCAAGCAACATCTATTAGTTCTTAGGCAATATATTGGAGGATTCTTTCTCTACACTAACATTCACCTCCTTCTGCTTGGTCATTTCTCTTCTTCTGCCTCCTGACGATATCCTATGACATACAAAAGTATAATTGCATACATGCTAACATAAAAAAATAGTATTGCACATTTACGTGCATTCATCCACATATTTTCATTTACATCATTAACATAAGTACATCATTTGCATTTACCCATTTACATTCACATAACATATACGTGCATTAAACATTTTTCATACATATCATTAATGCATACACATTTAGGGTCGTAACATAAAGCACCATATATCGCATAGTCCCTACATACATAATCATACATCAATGCATCCATAATTATAAACATGGCATCCATTAGAATCAAAAAATTAAGCATACATATAGAATAGCATCATCATCATCATCATCATCATCATATAACCATCATACATAACGTAATATTATCATGGAATCTCATCATAAATCACCGTCATAAGTGCATACACCACATAACATAAAGGCATCACATACAAATCATCACATAAATCACATCACATAAGCATAATCACAGCATAATGCATCATAGCATAACACATATCATATAGTTCATGCCAAAACTATATCATATATACAATCTGAAAATCATGTCATAGGATAGAGTCTTGAGGAATCCCAAAATAGAGCTTGTAGGCTCGATGGTCAATATAAATGTATCAACATAACAACAAGATAACAATTTCCTAAATAGTGCTCTCCTCATCCCCTCGAGGTGAGGAATTGGGCGACTGATGCTCTCTCACTGGCTTTGATGATATTTGTGAGGACTCGGTAGGTTGGGTCTGTGAGGCTGATGGATCAGTGACAGGTGGTTGGTTGTGGTGAGACTTGTGTCCTAATGATACTGACCCATGCTTATGACTAGATCTATGGCCTGAGGAGTTCTTGTCACTGTGGTGTGATCTGTTCCCTGAGGTCTACCTAGATGAAGTAGATCCACCCACACTACTCTGGCTATGGCTATTGTGGCTCATGCTATTGCCACTACTTGTCCCCGTCCGAGATTGAGACAAACTAGGATCTCACTGTTCTGCCGACACTGCCCTCTCATAAAGCATCATGTACTGTCCCTAGTTCGCACTCACCCTAGCCAACTCCTTGGAAATCTCTCCCACTATTCCAACACATAACTAAGCAAACTGTGAACACCAACTTTGTGCCTCCTATTGCTAAATCATAGCCAGATCCCTCTCCACCCTTCTCACGTCTAGCTCTACTTCAAGTTCCTCATCTGTGCCGAGGTCTCATCCAATTTTCTTTGCATATTAGCTAGTCACTGATCCATTGTCACATCTTGAGGCAATGGTGGCCTCCCACCTACATCCTCCTCCCCATCCACTATCCAATCTCTGAGCTGTCTCTTGAAATCATCCATGTCATCCTCTCCATTGATATCTATCTCCTCCTCATTCTCTCTCTCCTCCTCTCCACTGATATCTAGTGCTTGATCACCTAGGAATACATCCTCCTCCCTCAAAACCTCTCCCTCTAGTTGATGACCCTTCTGATGCTCTACCTCTACTCTGACCTCTAGATACTCTACCTTAGCTCTACCCTCCTCCTATTTGACCTCCCCCTCTAGCTACTCATCCTCCTATCTAACCTCCTCCTCTTTCTCCCCCTCCTCACCCTCCTTTGTGATTGATGCTAGACACTCGCTCAACCCACAGTCGCACTCTCCTCAGCTATCCTCACCCACCATCTCCTCCTTGCCTCCTCCTACCACCTCCTCCATCTCCTCTATCCCCTCCATCATCCCCTCCTCCCCCATCTCCTTTGCATTCATCCTTGCCTCCCTGTCCTCCTTAGTGCACAAGTATGTGCAAGATCATGATGGGCCAAAAAGTGGCAATATGATGGGTATGTGGCTGATGACTATATTTTTACCCAAAATTGATGAAATGAAAAGGGTTTTTAAAGGAGATTCTCAGCTTTCCACCACTATAAATTATGCTTTACTTTGAATTTAATAAGTAATTATTATTCATTTTCTATTCAAATTATGATTAAAGTCCTGATTGATAGATTGATTGGAAAACATCTATAACTTTCAAACGGTATCACATTTTTTGAATCCAAAACATGTGTCACATTCTATATGCTTTGTATACTATAGGATTAAAAAAAGAAAAAATGAATTTCATGAAGTTTTGACCACTTAAGGTGGTCTATTATACAAGGTTTTATATTTTTTTAAAAGTAATACAAAAATTCATAATTAATTATTTACTTGGAAAAAATTATAAAAAAAATATGCATCACATCAAAGCATGAGTCCTCTACTTATATCTAAAATTTATAAAAAAATATTATCATTTTATTGTGGTTAGGGTTGTCAAACAGACACCTACTTCTTATTTTTTCCCTGAAATTTAAGTACCATGCATTGAAATTTCCAATTTTCACCAAATAGATTTTTTTTTAAACAAACCTAGTAGTTTAGAATCTACATTCAATTTGCTACAGATTCTATTATTGCATATTTTTGAAATAATAGAGATAACTTATTCAAATTTTTACTTTAAGTTGCCTAACTCTGATTTTTCTAAATTTTTTGCCACTTAAGGGCCTATTTTTTCCATGGTGATCCTGCACATACTCGCACCCATGGTATCATTGACCACCTATAAACTAGTGTTGGATGATCAAGATCTGTCAAAGGAAATGGCCTATGTGTCTTCCACCATACATCATCATATATTATAGTCTCTGCATCTATCAGACGCCCACTCCATGCCCACTATTATGCAACCAATCCATCCACCTAATGCTCTACTAATGGCACTGATATGGTTGGCCCCCACATTATCTCCTGCGGAGACCTAACATACTCCTCGGTGCCTACTGGGACACCCCACTACTCTTTGAACTATCAAAGTACCCACTGGGGTAGGTACATCTCAATAATCAGCTATGACTGAACTGCACATCCAATCAAATATCTGAACTATCGGCAAAAAGAAAGATGATCATCCTCTCCTGGCCATTGTGCAAATATTTGTATGGTCTCCAAATGAATCCGATCAATGTATCAATATGACTATGCCAAAATCCCATGTCTCTAACTTTGGTTTGTAACAATGCACCCACATACAAGTAAACATAAGGCATACCCTTGACAAGTTGCACTCTCTAAACTAGTGGTCAAAAGACTAGAATATGCTACAAAGCCCAAATCATAATTAATGTAGTCCCACAACTAATACTGCTTGCCTCCCTATAGGCCACCTCGTGCAACTGATGATATAGCATCCCAAGTAAATATGGTCCCCATGTAAATACAGTCTTGTCTTGCCTCATCCTAATGAGCACATCTTCCCATCCAATAGGAAAACCATGATCGCAACGATTAGGAATCAACACATCGAAAATCAAGGTGCATAACATTGCATCCCATTGAGTGTAGTGCTTGGCCATAAACTCCCACCTAATATCCTACTCATCGATGCCTAGTTGCATGGCATCACCCAACTCATAAAAAATATGTCATAGCCTAAATTCCCCAGCACGGATTGTAGACCACTCGCTCTCCTTTCATCGGAATGTGAAGAATCCTATAAATGTCCTTGAGAGTCATACTAGTCTCTCCTGTTGGCAAGTGAAATGAGCAAGTCTCTATGTACCACCTCTCTGCAAGTGATGTTAGTAGACCCCTATTTTCCTAGATAATGGGCATATAGGTAATGTAATACAGTCCTAATTGCATGAGTTTCCTATGCTCCCTATCCTACAACTGATCTCTAAATGCATACGTCGCTGGTCTAAACTCCCAAGTATAAATAGGTGGTAATCATTTTTGCACATGTAGAAACAGGAGTTAGCACATCATTAAGCATCATTATTATCATTTATCTAATCAAAAGTACACAAAAACTGAGCATAAACTGAGTCAACCCTAATCAAAGTCAGTTTTGTCATTTTTCCTTTCACATGTGTCGTGCCAACTTAAATGCATCATTTCATCCAAAATTTGAGTCAGACTACATCAATTGTGTTGTTTGATCTAAAAAATGCACCACTCCAAAGCACTTGCATCACTCCCACCATTAGTTGTGTCACTATAAAACACTTGTGTCGCATGGTCCCACATTTTCTCTCCAATTTAGCGATTACGTTGCGAAACCTAACACTTGTGTCACGATACGACAATTGCATCTCACTATCCTGTGAATGCGTCATTGTAAACTAAGACCTAACATCACCCCTACATTTGCGTTGTGACACATCAAATGCATGCGACGTGAGGGTATGTGCAGGGTAATGATGGGCCAAAAAGTGGCAATATGATGGGTATGTGGCTGATGACTTTTTTTTAACCCAAAATTGATGAAACGAAAAGGGTTTTCAAAGGATATTCTCAACTTTCCACCAATATAAATTATGCTTTACTTTGAATTTAATAAATAATTATTATTCATTTTCTATTTGAATTACGACTAAAGTCTTGATTGATAGGCTGATTGAAAAACATCTATAGCTTTCTAAACTGTATCACTTTTTTGAATAAGAAACACCATCTCTAGTGCTTCACATACCAAGATTAAAATAATTCAAAACTGAATATCATGAATTTTGAACAAAGTTAAGTGTATTCTATTATACCTAGGCTTTTTATTTTTGAAAAGTTGTAATAAAAAATCATAATGAATGATTTTACTTACAAAACACAATAACGATTGAGACACATGAGTCTCTACTCTATATCTAAACATTATAAAGTGGCCATTACCATTTTATTATGGTTTAGGGGTTAGATAATAATCCACTGCTCTTTTCCTGAATTCCAGACACTTGATTAGAAATTTCAAAATTTCAACAAATAGATTTTTTTAAAGAACCTAGTAATTTAGAAGCTATATTCAATTTTCTATAGATTATATTCTTACATATTTTTGAAATAATATAGATAATCTATTCAAATTTTTACGTCAAGTTGCCTAACTCTGATTTTTTTGAAAGTTTTGCCACTTAAGGGCCTATTTTTTTCATGATGATCCCACACATACCCACGAACACAATTGCATCTTTCACAAATGCAAATACATCATGATGCATATGAAACCCTAACTTTAACACCTAAAAAATGCACAAAAAATGAAAAAATCACAAAGCGGGAATAGGGTACATACTAGTGGCTTTGCACCCTCTGGTCGTCAGAAGGTCCACACTTGAAATCTGTGATGCTCGATCATTGGAATCACCATCTTTGTGCAATCTCCTCTCTGTTCGAGCTCTGAATTTTCAAAAGGTAAATGTGAAAATGATTTAACTTTTCACCCAAATGAAGCCTATTTATAGGGTGAGTTTTAGGATTTTCTTGAAGGGGTTATTACTAGAGGCTTATTTGACCATCTTTGACTAACCTTTTGACTGCCTTAAACATGTTGAAATCCAAAACCAATCATGCCATTGTTTTTCTGGACATCAAATTGACTAATTGGGACACTTTCCAAATTTTTCCAGCGTTGGGCCAAAATTTGCAAATTTTCCCGAGGGGGCATAGATACTCCATACCTTCGTTGGGGCTTGTTTTTAACTTATTTTATTTGTCACAATGTGATAAACCATATTATGACAAAGAGGGGCAAAATGTAGAAACATAAAACTGACCTAGGCCTGCAAACTTTATTTTTCACCATATTTCTTCTCAACATAATTAAAATATTTAATTATGTCCTAAAGTCCAAATTCAACTATTAATTAAAAAAATCTTAATTATTTAATTAATTCACGTCTTTTATTCTTCCTAACTATTTAAATAAATAAATTATATTTATTTTATTTAAATATGTCGCTAATTTCCTATGTCCCTCTATAATTAAATAAATTCATAAAATTTATTTAATTATCATTTGTCCACTATTTCATCCCGATTATTTAAATAAATAAAATTTATTTATTTATTTAAATGTCATTAATTTCTAATGACCTATAAATAAATAATTTTTTATAATTTATTTAATGATTTTCCACCTTGGCTTTTTCTAATTTTAAAGAAAATCATTTATTTCAAAATGTCCCACTTTCCATTTTTCCCACCAAGTAAATATTTAAAATAATTATTTACTATCACATGACCCCACCACTTTTGAATTAAATTAATTTTTAATTCAAAAGGTCAACTCAATCTTTTAAATAAAATAATTTTAAATTATTATTTGAGTCTCCAACTTTTTCTTTTTCCATGACCAATATTTCCTCTTGTCACATGCATTCTTGTCCATTG
Source organism: Sequoia sempervirens (assembly GCA_007258455.2). NCBI lineage: Eukaryota > Viridiplantae > Streptophyta > Pinopsida > Cupressales > Cupressaceae > Sequoia > Sequoia sempervirens. The sequence goes on along the minus strand of VDFB02226331.1, from coordinate 6,110 downwards.
ATTTAATTTTTGTAAAATCAAATCTCAACCCTTCATTTCAAATTTCACCCTAATGTTTCCCTAACCCTAATTGTGGGTTGTCACATTTAATTTCAACCATTGATCTTAGGGCATCTCCCAACTTTCAATCTTGGCCATTCATCTAAAACTGGCTTTTCTATAAAAGGCAATTTTAGCCTCATTTGACACACTTCATGCTCTTGACTTTATGCTTGAATATCTTGTGCTTCAAACATTAGGCTTGCTTGGATTTTTTTCAGTACATTCCAACACTATGAGAATCCTTCAATATTTTCTTAGGACATAGCCATATTCATAAGTTGCTCATCAAAAATCTGAGGGAAAATATATACTTGCAGAAAATGGAGAAGGTGCAATGAAGGTGATTCATTGAGGGCATGAAGACTTGGTGACATTGTTCTTTGTTTTTATGCTATTTGCTTCCATTATTCTTCATTGTTGAGCTAGGGTTTAGTTTGTTTATGCTTTATAATGCTAACCTAAATTTTTCCCTAGGTTACACTTCTCAAAGAAGAAGAGATTATCTTCAGTTTTCCTCCTCAACGTTCAACTAGAGAAATTGGTGACTCTAGTAAGAAAAAAATACTATTCCCACATATTCAAACAACAATTGAACGATAAATGCAACAACTCATAAACATAGGTCAACTTAAATCACCACCCCCTACAAGAAGCAAACTTCCTAAAGATAATATGAAGTATTGTGCATACCATCAAACTCTCATACATCTTAAAGATGAATGCTAAACTTTAATAAGGACCCTCAATGAGCAATTTGACATCATAGAAATAGTCCCTTAAAGTGGGACCTTAAAATCCCCTTTGTCATGTAATAGTTGTAGAGCATTCTATTCTCACTATTACATGATCTTTCTCATCACCTACCTAATCTCATTCTTGTCTTGCACTTAGAGGGGGCAAGAATCAGATAGCCTTGTCCTAGTAATGCATTTGTTGTTATCCCTTAGGCTCGTTGTCTACCTTCTGCTTATACAGACTAATATTGGGAGGTGGATGACCTACTTTAGGTTGACTCACTTGTGCCTTACTATTCTTTTGCATTATTTCCTTTTCTTTTGTGTGATTACATGTGCATATTATGATACCCCGTGATGTATTGTTTGATGTTTTTCTCTATGCACATTTATATATTTGTACCTTCATTCTTCTATATGTCATAATATTTTTCCTGTTCATTGGTCTTTACCATTTTCATTTCTCTTTGCATTTTTGACTTGTGTTATCCTTTTGGGGATGACGCAAGGAATCGAGACACCCTATGTCTCTTCCATGTTGACCCAAAATGATTTTCATTTTTTTTCACTCTATTTGTGTCATTCTTCCAGTTTTATCTATATTTGGGGAATGATGACAGTTTTGAGCTCTCTAATATCATTGTAGCAAAGATAGATAATGACGCTTAATCCATAGATCCCTTATGTGTTTCTAGTGGGCAACCTTCTTTTCCTTTTTTCATTTTTGGCTACTTCAAAGTAGCATGGTGTTAGAAATTTCTTTAAAGTGGGGGCATACATTGGCATTATTTTAGTATGATTTCATTTGCATTTTTCATGTTCCTTGATGTGATTTTCTTAATTCATGTGATCTATTTTTCTCTTTGTGGTGACATTAGGAGTAATGTCCTTCAAGAGCTTGTTCTATCTTAGCCTATTACATTCCTCTTAGTGGTGATGCGACACATTGCATTCCCTAAGTTGTGAATCTTTTATCCCTTGATTAATCATCTCTTGGATACATTAGGAATGATGTGACCCCCTAAGATTAAGACCTCCCATGAGCTGAGAAACTCCCTTCAAACATCCCTCTTTCTTGTTGCATTTTCTCTTGTACATGTACCGTAGAAAAAAAAATTTCTTGCTTGATATGGGAATAATTGATGCAAAATTGGATTTAATGAGGCCTTGATTTGGTGTTGTGAGGTGTTTTACACATCCACAATAGGTCTTGTACCCTTGCAAAATGAATAAAATACATCTAACAATGTCTTGTAAAGGTATTGTAAAGTGTTGTAAAATACTTTCACACTTCTCTAGACTTAATAAACCCATTTTCCCTTAATTCAAAATTATAAAATATATTTAATTGCATTATCACATCAATCTACAAGTCTGGTGAATTAAACTTAACTTTAATCTAGTGTTGTAATGTGTCTTACACATTCATATTAGATGTTGTGCCTTTCTAGGCTATGTGGACCTCATTTTAATGATGTAAAGTGTGTTTAATCACACTTTCACATTGAATTTTTTGTCCTTGGCCCTATTCACCCTTTACATCATCATTAATAGGCCCTTATTGCCCCATATTATGCATCCCAAGGCATAATTTGATCAAATACCCAATGAAATCAAAATATAAACCTAATTTATTCATTCCCCAACAATCCAGCTGTCAAAAGGGATCCCCTGGGACTAATTCATCCATCTGGGAAAATGAGTCCCTACAAGGTGGGACTAATTCACCCATGGTGGGGAATCAGTCCCATTTGGGTCATTTTTGAGATTTAAGCAAGAAAAACTAAAATTTAAGTTTAATATATTATTCTTTCATGTCGGCCTTGGGGATCCAATTAATGGGAAAATAAGGTGAATTTCCTATAAATATAAGTTCTTAAACCCTAATTAACATCACATTCATTCATTGTTTACTCATCACTCCTTATTCTTCTCAAGCAAGTTAGGATATTACCATCTCAAGTCACCAAGATAGTATTTTTCAGACATTCAAGGGTAGATTTTTCATATTGTTGCAGAAATACAAGATCAATCATCACGGAAAGGTGTTAACCCCTTCATTTTATTTCCATTCTTCATATTATTTCTTCATTTGGTCTAATTACCTAAAAGGGGTTTGACCAAGGAAAATCCCCATGCCCTAACATCTAACATTTCTCCTTCTCTTCTTGTGTTTATATAGAGTTAGACATCTTGAAGACTTGGAAATCATTGAATATATTATTGGAAATTTTTTGAAGACATCACCTTACTGAATAAGTCAAAATATCCATTAAAAGTCACCTACAATGCCATAAATCAGACTTGCGGAGGCAGACACCTGTTCAGAACCAGAGTGCAGACCGAGGAATCATGTCTCCTCTTTTGAATCCTCATAAATTCAAAAGTGGAATTATTCACCATTAGTGGTGAATGAGCCCCATTTCTAGGCCTGAAAAAGGGTTTTTTGTAGATCTAAATTCCTAGTATCAAAAAACCTATTCTCGTAGATGTTAGAAACAAGACTAATTCACCCAAAATGGCAAATTAGTCCTTGTGGTATTTTTCAATGTCTTCTAAAACATTCAAGACCTCCATCCCTTCACTTTCCAACCTCCAGGTGCACTCTATTTAGTTTCATTAAGTTTTGTATCAGTTTATTTATGATTCTAATTCATTTCTACATATCACAATGTGTTTTCCAACAAATTACATTTCTTAGGTTTTGCATTTATAGTCAATTGTCTTTATCAATTTAATGCATTTGGATCATTGCATTTAGGAATATTTTCATTATAATTACATTAGTTTGAGTGAACCAACTAGATTTTGTGTGGGGTCTATCTCTCTCCTTTAGGTGAAAAACCCTAATTGAACAAGAGTCATAGGACCTTACATCCAAAAATCAATGGTTCATTTTGGTGAGCCTGCTTTTCGTATAATTTCTTGTCTAATTTAGATTCCATCATTATTTTATAATTAGCTTGCATTGCATTTTGCATTAGTTAAGTTACATTCTAGGGTTTCAAATTTTGCATTAACGAAAAGTGCATATAGGTTGCATTTTTGCCATCTAAAATCATTAAAATTTTCTAAAATTCTATAATTGCATCTTAGCTCTACATCATAGAGCTCAAAAAAAAAAAAATTCACTTAGAAATTTCTGAAAAAAGTCCCTACTGGGACTCATTCACCACCTTGAGAAAATTAGTCCCTTTTCACCCCTGAAATTCTCTTTTAAACATAGCTAAAAATCCTATTTTTAAGCTTTTTTTTCCTGCCATTACCTACCTATACCAATTAGCTGAGTTTTTGTAACATACATTTCATTAGATCCACCTTAAATTAGCTCATTTCATGTATTGTTTAAATTCACATTTGCATTTTCAAATTTTCATGTTTCAAGTTTTTGCATCATGTAATCAACAAATTACTTGTTTTACATCTAAAAATTGCATTTCAACATTTCCCCTTAAATCATTGCATTTCTTTCCTTTTTCATCATAACATGTTTTCTTTCAAATGATGTGGCTTTTATTTGGTTACAACAATGAGGTCTTTAAGAAACATGATCAAACCATTGACACAGTCCTTAATATTACACTGCCCATTGGTGAGAATGGTAGTGTAGACAATCATAACAATCATACTTGTCCCCTCAATACCTCTCCTATTAGTGACGAAGGTATCTTGGTGAAGGAAGATACAAGCATTAAGGGTCTTGATTGTCCATCTTCTCATTTGCCTTTGGAAGATGTTAGACAACAAGAACATAAGATCATAAAACATTCCTAAATATCACCTTACGTAGTCTCCACAACCATGAACATTAGCGTTGTTCTTCTCCTAATATCCCTTTTCAATGAAAAGAGGATAGGATGGTGTTAGAAGATATCCCTATTAAGAATCATGAAACCCTTGATCCTCCCTTCCCTACTGCTCCTACCATTTGGGATAATCTATTTGAAAAACATAGTGGTCCTTCTCTTGATGTCTCCCCCACTTGTGATGAAGCTACTTTACAAACTTCAACCTTTGATGAACATATTACAAGATCTCCTAGTAGGGTAGATAATATGGAACATTAGAATGAGACCTTAGGGAAATGTGGCAATCAAATAGAGTCTTCTCCACATTTCCCCACTATCGATAAACAAATAAATTTAACTATTGACCATTCCCCTACTTGTGATGCAATCATTTTAGAAGAACCAATCCATGAATGTCAAGCACATTTGATTTGTAGTTCTCCTAAAAACTCTTCTTCTAGGGAGAATATCATGGTGCTAGAAAAAGGAAACAATAATAATGTGTCTTCCTTAAATAAAAAAGTGATTCTCGATTGCCCTTTATTAGAGATACATCAAACAAAGACCACTAAGGTTATGAATGTGCAAGTGTCCATTAGATCCCCCTCAATCAATGGACCTCATACATACCTCATGGGACATCCTAACAACCTTCTAACTCTCTACCCACCCTCACACAAACAACAAACTCAAAATAAACCTGAACCTATCCTTTTCCCTCCTAAGAATAATGTTTCATAGCAGCTGATTCATAATACCATTGCTCATATGTATAACACTCGAAAAAAATCCACAACCACCACAACCAACCCTGAAACCCTTACATTTTCCTAATCTTAACCTACCTAACCCTTTCTTGCTAGGTCGAAAGGAGTATGATCTTTTCGAGCACCTTGAGAATACTCTTGCTAAGATATCATTGTGGGACCTTATTCAAACCTCCCCTCACTATCACAACATGATCCAAAAAACCTTACAACAAGTTCCTATCTATTCTAATGTGCAACCAAATGACATAGTAGCCATCATTCAAGTAATAAACAATGACATTGTTTTCCACCAAAGTGAACTCCCCTCTTTGGATGTGCAAAATTTTTTTTATCTTTTCATGATCACAGCACAATACAAACAAAAAGGGATAAAGAAAACTCTTGTAGATACCAGTTTTTCCCTTAATGTATCTAGTGTGAGCCTTCTAGATAGGCTTGGCATTGATCAATCGAATATTCAACCTGATTCTTTATATATTAAGGGATTTGACAATGTCGAAAAGAAACCACTCACAGTAATCATTATACCTCTTATGGTTGGAGTGGTCACAATTAATACACCAATCCATGTTATGCCTCATAAATTTTCATGTAATCTTATCTTAGGTAGACTATGGATTCATGAAATGAATGGTTTTCCTTCCACTCTTCATCGCAAAATGAAATACATCTACAATAACCAAGTGTACAAACTTGATAGTGATCCTAACCCTTACAGTGTCTTACAACTCAAAAAACATAAAGAACATCCCTTAAACATATCAACATCAACCACA
>VDFB02226330.1:0-11950 GCA_007258455.2 Sequoia sempervirens | reverse complement strand
TGAACTTCTTTCTTTGACTTCAAGTCAATCAAACTGATAAGGTCATATTCATTTCACAATGAAATTATGTTAATGAATTGTTGAAGAAGTTTTGAATGGATGACTTGAAATCATTTTGTACCCCTATGTTGAGGATAATAAAACTAAGTAAAGATGATGAATCTCCTAAATTTGATTAGAGCATGTATAGATCTATGATTGGTGGACTATTATATCTTACTACTACTAGACTGGATATCATGCATGCAGTATGTTTGGTTTCCAAATTTCAAGAAAAACCTAAAGAAACACATCTTATAGCGGTGAAAAAAATATTTAGATATCTAAAAGACACTTTGGATTATGGTTTGTGGTATCCTAAGGATACTAATTTTACTTTGAGTGCTTACACTGGTGTAGATTGGGCTGCCGTGGATGATCGTGAAGAAGTGCTGCGGTGGGCATTCTTTCTCGCCATATTGGTTTTATGGCTGCTAAGTGCTGTTCGTAAGATTATATTTATTTATCCACCCAGCGCTTAAGTACATAATAGCAACATCTTGCTACACACATGTATTATGGACGAAGAAAAAATTGAAAGATATAGGAGTGATGTGTGATGAGTCTATCCCTATCTTCTATGATAATACAAGTGTAATAAATATTTCAACAAATCTGGTAATGCATTAAAGGATAAATTATATATCTATCAGATATCATTCCTTGGGAGAGAAGGTATTAGAGAATGAATTCAGGCTTGAATATGTGCCTACAAAGGATCATATTGCTGATATATTTACTAAGGCTCTTCCAAAGGATAATTTTGAGTATCTTAGGGAGAAGTTGGGGGTTACTACCCCTCCTTTGAACTAGGTGCACATGGAGGTGCAATAGTCTAGTGGATTTACAAATTCATCATTTTTCTATACTGTTGATTGGTTTCTACTCCTTAGGGGGAGTAGGAAGTATCATTATTGTAGTATGAAATGTGTGGATGCACTCCTAAGGGGGAGTGATCAAAATTATGTAAACCATTTTTTTGTTTTCCATTGATGTCAAAGGGGGAGAGAGAGTTGTGCATTGCCATCAATGAAAAAGGGGGATATTTTTGCAAGTATGAATGAGTATGGTGGTATTCTCATTAAAGTTGTCATTGATGCTAAACACTGTATAGGTTATTGCAAAGAAAGGAAACAAGTGATTGTAGGTTGTGCATGTATAGTTGAGATACTATTGAGATGTTGTGAGTACATGGAGCTATCTTTATGATGTTGTAGGTGTGGTGATATGATGAGTTACCAGGTGCTTTTGAGAAAATTAATAAATATTGAAGTTAGAAGTGTGTGTGTGTGTTCACAATGTGCTCTGGTATGTGCTCTACATTTCTTCTATGTTGATCCTATGCTTTTGTGGATTTTATTTATTTATTTATGGGAATTCTTGGGTGATATATCCTAGATTATAGCTTTTGGTTTGATGAAGAGTGAAAGTTGAGTTCATCAGTTTGTGAACTAGTCTGGCAAAGTTGTTTGTTTGTGGAATGGGAGAAAATTTTCTACTCCACAGTCCTCCACTGGTTCATTTCAAGTCTTGTCGATCTGGAAGAAGGTGTGTAATATTGTTATATGTGTTCTATCAAAGGTGTTCATGGTTAGGTGCTCTGGAAGACTAGTTTTTGAGTTGTTGTGTGTGTCTGTATAGTCTGAATGGACTGATGGAAAGTGTTTTCTGTATGGAGGTTGTTTCAATAGGTACAAATGAATCTAAAGTAATCTGATATGTTTTCTATTGTATGGTGAAGCAGGTTATGTGGTCTACATGTTATATTCTTGTTGTGGAAGCATGTACCTCAAAGTTCATTAGTTTTTGAATTAGCTTTGGTGGACCTAGTGTTAACACATCATGCAAAGGATAAGTATGATTTAACGAACCATGTGATTGTTCTGAGATGTTATTTTTTCTATTGGTTAAGTGATGGTTTGGTATGCTATCATTCTCTTCCATCATTAGAATATTGAGTTGTTGAACAAATTTGAATTTGTAAATTGAAGCATGTGTAGCTAACTTGGGAGAAAGTTTCTAAGGTTGAATATGGTATAAATACAAGGAAAGATGCTAAGGTTTGCATGCCACAAGTGTGAGAAGAAAGATAGATGTGAAGATAGTGTAAAAAGTGAATTTTGGTAGCGATAACTTTAATGTGTTGGACTCCTAAAAGTAGTGAGCTGATGGTGTCTACAATTGTCTGATCAAGGCTCTGGATGTGTCGAAGTTGTTGTTGTGGATATTCTGTTGTATTGAGAAATTTTTCTCTATGTAGCATTCTTCGTTTTATCCTTTTGTATCTATAGGTAGTGAGTCTCCCTTTTGGACAATGAGTCCTATCTAGATAGTGATTCCTATCTTGGGTAGTGAGCCTCCTGTAATCAATTTTGCAATTACTCTATATTGTGAGTTACTCCTCACTGTGGCTTTTCCCTTATTTGGTTTTCTGTCTAAATTTGGTGTTTCTTGTGTTCATATTGCTTTCTATTATCTGCACTTCATGTTGATACTTACTAATAGATTAAAGTGGATGTGGAGTTAATAATTGTTAGAGATTGTTGAATATGATTGGTGACAACTAACTCACCCCCCTCTCAGTTGTCTTTTGCATTTCAACATTCATGTGTATGATTTGTGACTTCATGTATGATGTAGATGCACTTGTGTGCTTCCTGCCTCATGTCTTATATATACGTATGTGTATAATTTGTGTATTATGTATGCTTCATGCTCCATGTGTATACCTCATGTATTATGTGCATTCACATGTACGCTTCATGTGTGTTTCTTATGTATGTTTATATGTATACTTCATTTATTGTGTATATCTATGTGTTTGCTTCATGTTGAATGTATTTTCAACAAGATTACTCCATGTATGTTTATGATTACCTTATGCTTGAAAATTATGAAAGTGTTAAAAAAAATTTCTGGAAAAATGATTTTTGGATTGCGAAGCACTAACACATTAACTAATGTAAAGTTTAATTATTATTAGTATCCAAAGCCAATAATGAAGATTTAAAGTTACTATTTAATTGAAAAGGTGTGACTTCTTCAAACTTGGGATATAAAAGGGAGATGATTTCATTTGAGAAAGACATCCATAACACCATTGAAGAATTCAATTAAGAATAGAACCTTAAAAAATTTTTGCAAATAAATTAATTTAGGTTCTCATAAATAGTGATGATATGAGGAAGTTTGTGACTCATAATATGTAAGGTTGTGGCTCTTCAAAGGTGAAAAGTTGTGACACTTTGAATAGGAAAGACTGTTACTCTTTTATAATGAAGGGAAGCAACTCATTTGTAAATGGGGTGACTCCTACAACATATGGATATAAAGGAATAAATCTATCCAAGAGTCTTCTTCTCCCAAATCCTATCCTTGATCGAAATGACTTCAATATTAGGCACCTTAGATACAAATCAAGCTACAATAAAATTCTTACACAAGCTTATTCTAAGTTACATAATGGGCCCATAGCCCACAAATCCTAGGATCCTTTTCATCATTCAACTTTGGGATAAATTGATATATGATTTAATAAATCATGTACTCTTCCAAGATATGGAAATAAATTTAGTAACAATCATGGAGATATATCAAAGAAGAGTGATAACCTCCACATGAATTAGAATATGGAACATGAATTGGAAAATAGGGGAAAACTATAAATTTGAGTCCTATTGCTTGATAGGAATTTTAAATAATTGTATATCTTTTTGATTGACTTGATCAATCCCATAAAGTTTTACTTAAGTAGTAATTACTTATGAGAATGAAAAATATTTGACTAAAACACTATAAGCTCCTCATTATAAATAAACTTAGCTCAAAATTTGTTTGAATATTTACAAAAAATGAAACATACTTTATCTAAGGAAATTTATCATTGAAACATATAGGTCCTTCACACAAATAAAAAAGTGATTTGGCACAAAGGAGTGGGATTTTGATATTCACAACACTCCCACAATCCATCATGGAATTTGTGTCATTGCATAGGATCCTTGTAGTGATGAAATGAGAAAAATTGTCTTAAGTAACAAAATATTGCACCAATTTACAAAATCTTGGTTTTGTTGTTGAGAGATATTGAGGAATAACAATATATAAAATAAAAAGTTATCCTCATACTTTAGAGGACGATATTGATTAGTTGAAAAATGGATGCTTTATGGTTTTAGACATAGAACACCACTTTTTTCCAACTAACATTTTCAAGGGTAACCCTAGAGATCTCAATGCACAAAAGAAATATATCTTAAATGGGAGGGTTGTTCTAGGGGATGAATGAAAAATATTAAAGGATTGACCACCAAGTTTAGACTTGGAAAAGACAATTAAATGCAAGATTCAATTCCAAATCCTAATTCAATGTAATTCACTAAAAAATGACCTAGAAAAGGGAATGAATCAACATAAAAAGCTACAGAAAGGAAGGTGTGCACCTAAGAATCTAGAAATGAAAAGATGGAGATCTAGAACAATGAAAATTTTGACTTTAATGTTGACTATCACTCATTCACCAAGTTGGGTGAATTAGTCCAATTTCTAGAAAACTGTGTAGGAACATGAATCTAACAAAAGAGTATCTAAATTTGCAAAAAAATAAATTTGACTAGAATTGTGACTCATTCGCCAAAAGTGGTAAATCATTCTAGTTGGGCTTTTCTAAAAATTCAAACGTTGATCCTACTTTTCTCTATCTTCTCTATTCTTCTTGACTGATTTCAAGATTTGAATTCCAAATTTGTAACCTGCAGGTCTTCTCCAATGTTCTCCAATTCTTCATGACAACTTTCAAAACTTTTAGATCTTGAAACATTTTCCCAATATTGTGCCTTAGGAAATTTGTAGCCTAGACTTGCAAATCAGACAAAAAGGGGAGGGAAAAATGTTGTTGGGTTAGTGAATAGGGGTTTTCCTTAGTGAAACCCCTTGTTTGTAATTAAACCTTGAAATGAAATCAAATAAGAATGGAGAATGGTGAATGAACAAATGATAATGTTGCAACTCACCAAAACCTTACAATAAAGTGTTGTAATTATGTATGAGATGGATCCAATGGATGTATACTCTAGCTTTTACTTGAATGATGTTGATCTTGAATGAAACACTTGCTTGAATTAGAAAACCATACATCACAATTATTAGCACAATAACAAACATGATGCATGAAATATTTGACATGATGATTGATACTTGAATAATACTCTAAAATGCTTGATAATTTATTGTGGAATTCTCTTGAAGACACTTGAATGCTCTTGTGAACTAAAAATTTCTATAAGGATCACTTGATTGGTTATTAGGTGAAAATGAGTCAAAGAAACTTGTATTTATAGTTAATTAAGAGACAATTCCTAAAATTATAACACTACAAGCCAACAACAAATCTAGGAGAATAAATTCTCACCAGAAATTTGAATTAATTTTGATTTTGGGCCACATGAGACTTGTTCAACCAAGATGGCAAATGAGTCCCACTAGGCTTAATTTTTGGGACCAATTTTCAAAATGGCTAGAAATGTGTGAAACTAGGTTTAGGATAAAAATATCTAGGTGGGACTCATTCACCCAAGGTGGTGAATGAGTCCTAGATCACTAAATCTAGGTGATTCAAACTTGAAACACCTGAATTATGATTGGGTAATGATTGGTCTCAAGATTATCCTAGGAAAGATGCATTAAATGAGCCCTGTGGATGCAAAATATTGCCAATTAAAGCACAAGAAAGCCCAATTATTAATGAAAAGCCTAGAAAAGTGTCAAAGTGTGTTACAATACTTTACAATAGTTAAAATAAGGCAAGAAAAATATTAAAAATAGGTTTACTATGTTTAGTTAATTAATAAAAATTTAGAAGTGTGAAAGTGTGTTAGAACACTTCACAACACTTTAGAAAGGTTCCATTTAAATCTATTAATTCACAAGGGCCGATCAAGACCTAATGTCAATGTTTCAACCATATTACAACACTAAATCAAGGAAAAATTAGGTTCAATTTTGTAAAGAGGGCCCAAACAAGTGTGAAAATGTCCCTCATGACACTTTTTGACACTACATGTATTAGCCTTATTAGTAGTAAATCAAGGATGGTATTAATAGTTACTCTCAAAGGAAATAGGGTCCAAAATAACAAAAACAATCATCACTTTCTATAGAATTCCCAATTCCTATCAAAGTATATCACAATTGAAGTTAACATCATCACAAAAAGGAGAAATATTTAGTTACAAATCTTAGTCTGTTATTGCTTGAGGACAAGCAATATTGTCCAGTGTGGACTATTATGTCCCCCTCCATAAATGTTATTGAAAACACACAAAAAGATCATAACCATGAAACCCAAATGATGATAGCAGGTCCAACCAAAGAAATAAATTAATTAAAATAAATTAAAATTATTTTTGGCCGAATTTATCAAAGACAAGCTTATATTCATAGCACAAGAGTTTGAATGAAGGAAATTCTGAAAAATGGGAATGCATTCTTAATCTCAATAACTAAAGATAAAAATGTAATGTTGAGGCTAGAATAAATATAAATTAAGATGCTTGAGTTAAATTGAGCCAACCCAATAAGGAATCACTACCCCCTTTGGATAAGCCAACTCTCCTTAAGGAGTCACTTTTTTAAGGGATGTAAGAAAAATAAATATTAAAAGTGATATATGCTGACCCTTCTTCTTGACAATTTTTCTTCCTATGAGTGGTAACCACTCTTGGGTCACTTGAAGAGACATATAAAGGATTGATCATACATTATAAAAAATGGAAGAGAAAAGGAGAATATAGGAAGTGTACAGAAATAGAGTTTTGCACTCAAGACTATTTATAGGAAAAAATAAGAGGTAGATTCAAGTAGATGAAAAAAGAAATGAATTTAGATAAAGGCAATAGTTAAGGAATATCATATCGAAAAGATCAAATCTAGATATTAATAGTAGTTAAGGAATACAATAGAAGTAATCAAGCAATAGCATAGCCTCTCATATATGCAATAGATTCAATGAAAATAATAACATAATCAATTACTATGGTAAGTAAAGATAGAAATTTGTTTTATTCAATAGATACATATCTACATTATATATATATATATATATATATATATGTATATGTATGTATATATATGTATATCTATATATATAGGTATATATATATATAATACATATATATACATATATATGGTATATAATATATATATATTATGCATATATAACATACATTATATACATTACATATAAATGTATATATATATATTACGTATAATGCTGTATATACATATATATATATTATATATACATATATATATATATATTACATATACATATATATATACATATATATATATATACATATATATATATACATATTATATATACATATATATATATATATGTATGTATATATATATATATTGTATCTATATATATGTATGTATGTATGAGGGTCTACCAAATGTATGCCCCCTAATTCTGCTTGCTTTATGGAGGTAGAACTGGGGTAGCAGTCTAACCTCATCTAATTAATAGGGTTTTGTTGATGGAAATTCTTAGAATATGGTTATGAGATCACAATACCGTCTATTTGGGTATGTGCATGATCATGATAGGCCAAAAAGTGGTAATATGATGGGTATGTGGCTGACGACTTTTTTTTACCCAAAATTGATGAAACGGAAAAGGGATTTTAAAGGAGATTCTCAGCTTTCCACCAATATAAATTATGCTTTACTTTGAATTTAATAAGTAATTTTATTCATTTTTATTAAAATTACAATGAAAGTATGATTGATAGACTGATTGAAAAATATCTATAGCTTTCAAACGGTATCACATTTTTTTAATCCAAAAATATGTCACATTCTATGCTTCACATAATATAAGATTAAAAAAAAAATGAATTTCATGAATTTTCACAAGTTAAGTGGTCGTGACATACTTTAGATTTCTTCTTCTATTTAAAATTTAATTTTAAAAAATTCATAATTAATTATTTACTTGGAAAAAAATTACAAAAAAATAATATCCATCACATTGGGACATATTCTCTAATTTATATCTAAAATATTATAAAAATAATTATCATTTTTTGTACGTTAGGTGGTCACATAGACACCTACTTCTTATTTTTCCCCTCGGAATTTAAGTACTACTCCATTGAAATTTTCAATTTTCACCAAATAGATTTAAAAAAAAATAGTAGTTTAGAAACTACATTTAATTTGCTACAAATTCTATTCTTACATATTTTTGAAATAATATAGATAACTTATTCAAATTTTTACATCAAGTTTCCTAACTCTGATTTTTCTAATTTTTTTGCCACTTAAGGGCCTATTTTTTCCATGATGATCCTACACATACCCATTTGTAAATATTGTATGAGATCGAGAGTAAAACTATGAATACAATGCAACAAATGTTATAAAAAATGAAGTTCTCTAGCCCTCATTATAGCGATTTGAGTGAAATTTACTATTAAGAAACTTTACTATGTGCAAAATCACATTTGGAATATAATTTTGGAATTTAACATTTGATGATTTCCTTTTTGTAGAGGAGTGAAGATGTTAGGCCGATGACCCTATGAGCCCCCAAGATTAGAGGTTCGACAATCCATGATTACAGACAATGACATCCAGCTAGAGGTGAGTTTGTTGTGACTTCTCACTGTGATTTTCCTTTATAGTTTCTATTTTTTATGACTTTTTGAAACATCATGAGGACTGCATCCCAAAATGGTGACCCTGTCCCATTTTGGTGATACTGTCTTGAAATGGTGACCCTTTCCTAGATACCTCATCTAGAAATGGGGACCCTGTCCCATTTTGGGAAAAATTTCCAAGGGCCATTTTTATTTGCTGTTAACTATTTGGTTGACTTTATTTACAATTTTACTAATGATTTCATTTATTGCTTTCATATTCCACCAAATTTCTAGAAACAATTAGTACGACACCTGTTGTCTTTCCTCCATGAGCAGTTTACTTGGATGTCTAAGGAGGAGGAGGAGACACTTCACATTACTAGTCTATTTTGGATATACCTCATGCTACCCATGAGGTATCATGATGCGATGTTTATTATGCTAATAGAGAGATGGGACCTAGATACTTGCACCCTTCGGCTCCCAATAGGGGAGATGACAGTGACTTTGGAGGATGTACATTAGATTCTTAGGATACCCATCTAGGGTGAGATCATCCACCTATAGGAGGATCACACATGTTGACATATGAGGTGTGATGTTAAGTACTATACTAGCTCTACTATATTGCACTTTAGGATATTAGGGCTAACATCAAGCTCCAATGGCTTCCATATTCCTGCTCCCTCTTGCTTCAATGGATTATGTTTACTACCATTGTACTAACACTTGTACCTAATGGATGAGGCATACAACTTGAGGGATACCTTGTTAGCACCATTTGTGATATGGGAAAACATAAAATCTTATATCAATGGGTTCATTGCATGCTCAGTATTCTTTATTATGATCTTGGTTTCTTTGTTTATTGAGAGTTTCATAGTATTGTATAATGTACATTGCTTTAGGTGTGGATCTTTGAGCGTACCACATGTACTAGATTGAAATTTTTTCCTACCATTGTGGCCCTTGGTTATCCAAGAGGCTATAGCTATAAACTAAAATGAGCCTGGTAGTGCAAAGATATTTTATACTGAAGAGTCTAGTTTGATCACTTGGATGAGGATATAACATGAAGACCATAGTGGTTGAATCATACACAATAGCTGACTAGGATGCAACAAGATAGATTGTTGGTTGGATGGAATTAATATATTGTTATGCCATTTTATTATGATTGTGTCATGTATTAGTTTGGGTAGGTTCAAGTAGCACCTATACCACAACCTACATACTTGAGAGTTGCACGAAGTGGTGTCGGGCCTAAAGACATCCATCATCCTACCATCAATGACATTAATTTTAGTAAGAAAAATGATGAGGACCAAGATGTACATCCAACACATGACTTGGATGGTGTGGGAACCACTATAGGTTATGAGAGATGGTGTAAAAGAGAATGAGCTCCACATAGTTTCCTTGATGGTCATCTTATAGGTGACATTGGACATCTTCCAGGTCATAGTGATTAGAGAGGGGACATGGTCATGGATGCTGATACTAGGGATGATGATGACTTAATAGAAGATATAGAGGAGGACCAGTAGCTGAGGAGAGAGGAGCTAGTAGAGTTCCTAGATTCCCTCAAGGAGAGAATGACATCTCATCCATGCATTAACTGAGCATTGAGAATGGTTGTAGCAAGCATCTTGTCTCATTAGTGTGGAGAGTGCATCAATGCTTCTCCTACAACCTTTCCTACTCATGTGAAGAATCCAAATAGGGCACCTATTATATCCTATAAAGATCCCAACTAGAAGACTAGTGATCCAGTTGATGATATGAGATTTATCTCTTTTAAGTTTTTACGTATGGGGATATTTGCAGGAACATCATGGAAAAAGTAGGCCCTTAAGTGGTGAAAAATTTAGAAAAATAAAAGTTAGGCAACTTGATGTAAAAAATTGAATAAGTTATCTATATTATTTCAAAAATATGTATGAATAGAATCTATACAAAATTTAATGTAGTTTCTAAACTACTAGGTTTATATATAAAAATAAAATAAAAATCTATTTGGTGAAAATTTTAAATTTCAATGCAGTAGTACTTAAATTTCAGGGAAAAATAAGTAGGTTTTTGTCTTACCACCCTAACTAGAATAAAATGATAATATTTTTTTATAATATTTTAGATATAAGTAGAGGACTCATGTCTGGATGTGATGCATATATTTATCTAATTGTTTTCCAAGTTAATAATTAATTATGAATTATTTATGACCACCTTAACTTGGTCAAAGATTCATGAAATTCATTTTTTTTTTATCCTATAGTATGTGAAGCATAGAATGTGACACATGTTTTGGATTCAAAAAAAGTGATCATTTGAAAGCTATAGATTGTTTTCAATCAGCCTATTAATCAAATAGAAAATGAATAATAATAATTTATTAAATTCAAAGTAAAGCATAATTTATATTGGTGGAAAACTAAGAATCTCCTTTAAAAACCATTTTCATTTCATCAATTTTAGGTAAAAAAAGTTTTCAACCACATACCCTACACATACCCATCATATCATCACTTTTTGGCCCATCATGATGATGCACGTATACCCTTAATATTGTTTTGACAATTTATGCTATATTTTTTTTCCTGTAGTGGGTACACATGAGTGGATAGACTTCTTCAAACAAGTCACTATAGATATGACGCCACCTATAATCCCACACCATGCGATATGAGTTGAGCATAGACCATTCCTTAATGTGGGGTGCTACATTGGTGGTTATCATTGCACCAAAAGATTGACTTTTTAATGCTTGATACAACAGCCAAATTTATGTAAGATCCACAGGAGGTGGTAAACCATGTCAAAAATTGAATCGTTGTGCTACATAAGGAAGACCAAGAGACAGACCATCTTGCAACAATCCTCCCCATTACAAGCAAGGGGTTTGAACCTATGACCTCGTCTCTAATACTAATTGTTACATTGGTGGTTTCCATCGCACCAAAATATTGACCTGTTAATGCTCAATACAACCGCCAAATTTATGTAAGATCCATAAGAGATGGTTAAACCATGTCACAAACCCAAGAACCACACTACATAAGGAGGACAAAGGGACACACCATCTTGCAACATCAGGTGCCATGCTGACGTATTTGACCCCTTCGTGAGATGGAAGATAGTTCTTCAGGATGTTGTGAGGATGATCAAGGAGTTTATAGCTAGGGAGGAGGAGTCAAGAGCTACACATGTGGTTCTTAGAGCTACTTATGAGTGGCTCAATACTGGATATAAGGATCTCCATGCCA
>VDFB02226329.1:0-16185 GCA_007258455.2 Sequoia sempervirens | reverse complement strand
ATCCCCCTATTCTCATATAAGACACTCTATATTTTGGGTTAAAAAAATAGCCATTTTTATAGGATTTATAAAAAACTATGTAGAAAATTTTGTGTGATCCATATGAAATTTGTACAAATCCATACAAAATCCGTATATATCCATAAAAAAATTGTACCATATGACACCATGTAGTCATATCACATTGTTAACATAGGTTAGTAGAATATTTCTTGGGGTTACAGTCGTTAGTCTACAATATAGTTGACAAACCTGTGTAGTTATTCCATTGGCATTGTACAATTGTTTTCCTTGCATTACATCTGCGTCAACAAAGGAATGAGCATTCTAGGTTAAAAAAAAAATTTGTTGTTGGGTCTTTTCAGGGCTCCAAGTCATATTGGGTCTTTATGGTGGGTTCCACCTTGTCCTAGGAGGCTTAAGCCTTAGGTGGTGCAACAATTGTCACCCTCAAATTATTGCTCAATGGCTCAATCTTCACCCTAGACAATTGTTATTTAGTGTCCCGCTACACTCTACCACCTAGATGTCACCCAAGTTGTGCTTCACTCCACCCAAGTAGTGTGCCCAATCTTGTTACCCATATATACCACTAGTGAGTTGATGTTGCACAAATCATTGTCATAATAGTGCCAAGGCCCCTCTTTTGTGCCTAAATAACTTTTTTTTTTGGGAGCCATAACTTTTTACCTGGGTATCAATTTTTAGTTTTATTTTATATTCATTGAAAAGTTAGTTCTGAGCACTTTGCAGTGATGTAGATTATTTTTCCATATATTGTTGTAGGTGTTTGATATTGTTGGTTGAAGTTTATACTATCTTTCTCATTTATGAGCTCATAAGTCTCACTCAATTTCTCAATTTAAAAAATGAATAGGCAACTTGATCTTTTAAAGATCTACACAACCATCCGTGCATTTTTTCTAAAATCTACCCCAAGTATATTTTATTTAGTTTGTGACTTGTTTGAATTCTAGTTGATTACTTGGATATTTTGGCATTTGAAAAAGTTATAATTTTATGAGATGACTTCATTTCAACTTATTGATATGTTTTGAGATATTAGTCTTTGATGTTATCATTTTAGGAGGTATCATAGGTTTTAATATTAATATTTCTATGATAATCCCAAATAAGGATAATTATGAGTCTTGGAAAAATGACATCCTAACACATCTTAAGTGGCTTAATATTTTTCCTTATCTTTATAAACTCATACCTAAACTAGACACATCGAATAGGAAATCAATATGGTAAAATAATATTGATCGTGTTGTAAGATTGATTTGTTCTAATGTTGATCATGATATTATATGTGTTGTATCAGATATTTATTGCCCCCACACACTTTAGACTAAAATTTTGGAGGTCTTTGGAGACACTCATATCTCTCCATTTCCAAATGATCCTACTATAAATTTTCTTATTCCTCTTGATGAGCTAGATAATACACCATTTGATGATGATACTTTAGGGGTTTCTAAATATATTTTAGGCCATGTTTATTCCAATAGTACATAGACTTTTGTTCTTTTCTTTTTCTCCTCCTATTTATATCATATCTACATCTCTTGTTGTTCTTGATGAAATTAATATTGCTACATCCATGGACCCTATTGATTTAGTGTAAGAGGACATTCATCTTCTTCCATATATAGCTACTTGAGGTTCCTATCTATCAAGCATTTCATTCTTATTTTTGGAGTCTCACATTTTTATTTGGAGGATTCATTAGAGGACATGCATTATCACTTTTGATGATAGTTATGAAACAACTATTATCACATCATCTTTATCTTTGGATCTTTTTCTACATTATTCCTCACAGGATTCTAGATTAGCATTATCCAATTCTAACATGTGGGTATTTGAGTATCTTTTAGAGTACCTATCATGATATTTCTTCCCTCATCTCTCTTCTTGAGGTTTGAGTTTCATATATATACACCATTTATTTATTTTTCTTCCTAAGGGGAGAAATGTTGTTTATAGGCAATGAATTACTTTTTGTCTTCAAGCATTCACCATTGGCATAAGAGATGTATTTATGGGGGATCTGTTGTCTCACTCATTATATCCTATGGAGGTATTATTGATTATATATCGATGTTGTATGTAGTCCCTGGGGGGGTCATATTGTGTTCTCCTTCAATAATTTCTTTTATGCATTCTCCCTTTTGAAGAGGGGATTACTTTGTTTGTGAGAGATCATTTGTGCATGGGTGCCTAACATGGCCTTGTAATTGTGACCCATCCATCATCCATCATTACATAATTTTTATATATTTATTCCTCTATAAAGGGGGTGTTAGTGTGAATAGGGTGTTTTACAAGCCATCTTAATTTCTTTACAAAATTATCTTAATCTCTTACTTTATCCTTTTTTCATTGGGTTTTTAACTGGAGTTTCATTAATCACTTTGTTCATCCCTAACGGTTCGATTAGGCCTACTTTAATGTGTTTGTGTGAATCAGGTGTCTAACTAGTTCACCATCTAGGTCCTATTCACACTAGTTTACTTAGGGTATCTTTAGATTATTTACTTTTTATGTCTCCTATAATATGCTTGAGACACTTGTCATAATCCTATGTTGTCCTATCATCTCACCTTATCTATATAAGCAACATATCACATGTAGTTTATGTATCCTTGATCATTGTAACATTTATCTATTTGATCATAATACCATTTTATAGGTCATAATCAAGCAATTCATCCTCTTGACTCTCTCTTGTGGAAGGTTAATCTTTAATTTTACAAGTGATCATAGGATCTTGAGTCAACCATCAACTATTACATAATGGTCACATATTTTCAAGACCTCCCCATTCTATTTATCTCTCCCTAGGTGCTTAATCCTTCTCATGAGTTAGGTCCTAGTGCATATTACTACGCATCTCATTTACTACAGTAGTGGTTGTTGACACTATTATCCTTGGATTGCAAACATCTCTTTATTTCTTTAATTTCTCTTTTTATACACCACAAATTAGGTCCCAACACCATAACTAAATGTTGACAATAAAATATAGGCTTGAGGTTTGAATTATTTGTTGTATAAATTAACCCTAGTGTGATGAATAAGCAAAACCCATAATAGTATGGTAGATATCATAATAATAGAAAGTAAAATAGAAATATATTTATTCATCATTCATACACATATCCATCATATGTATGTGTGCTCTTATTATATCTTCTTTATAGATATTTCTTACTCATATCTTCTCCTTTTATTATCAATGAATGGCAAGAAATTTCAACTTGGCCTAAGCTAGATGAGGCCACAAATAGGGTATCTCATCCCTCATATGAATGCAAATAGTTCAAACCTGAGAGCTCAATGGCCCAATAGAGACACAAATACCACAAGCTCAATAGTATATAATTTTTAATGCAAACAATTCAAACCCATGAGTACAATGGCCTAGCGAGGGTATATAAAACCTACAAGCACAATAGCCTAGTGGGGGTTTCAACCTTGGAGACAATAAAAAATTCATGCTTTAACTAACACATGCCATGAATGACCATATATCTTCTCCTCTTATTCCTACATATGTGTCTCATATATTTTCCTCTTACTCATCCATGCTCCTATATCCATGTAATTCTTCTCTGTCACTTTCTCTTCTTTATATATCTTCTTTATGCCTTGTCATGGCACCTTTTCCTTATATCATTTCATAAACACTCTTAATTATCTTCTTCCCATGAATTCACCTTTCCTTTTATGATATTTATTTTGATATAGTTTATTTAGGGATATCAAGGTGTGTTTAAGGATATTTAAGGGATATATGACTTGCACATGGGTCTTAATGGTATGTGAAGAGTTTGTGTTGTTTCACACAACCTTATATGTCTCTTTGCTAGTTTTCTAATGCTTATAGGTAGTACCAGAAGGTCTTTAGTGTATTTTTTGGTATCATAACCTTCTTTTCATTTTGTAACTCTCTTTATGCATTATCACAAACCCTTTGTAGTATAGGATAATGTCATATAAGATAGTATTGTGTTATATGTGGTATCACTAGTACCTATCAACACTTTTTTCAATTATTCTTTCATAGTTGTAATAAAATTTTCATTGTAGAGAAGGGGGATTCACTACTCACAAGTTCTCTTCATTCAGAGAACCTCACAGGGAGAACTACCCTAAACTACCTCAAGGAACAGCAGAAAGAGTTTCAAAATTCGAAAGAGTAGGTCATAGAGATTTTCTAAACAAACTAACAGGCTCTCGGCCAAAGGATGATAGAGCGGACTGGTGTCGAAGAGGTGTGTTGGCATCTCGTACAAACTAGAAAGAAAATTTATCACAAAAAATGACAAAGTGGCTACTTGTATTCTAACTGCTAAGAAATCGTAGAATGTGAGAATGTAACAAAAAGTAGTAAGATTGGAATAAGATGAAGTAAATGATAAAGTAAGAGAATAGAGAAAGAGAAGATGCTCACAACCACGCAAGTGATGAAGCCTACAGTAGATGAATGTCTTCAAAACCTACATGTGTAATATTTGGAGAAAGTGTTGGGGTTGTATAGGGGTTTTCCTCAGTCAAACCCCCGTTTTGGTGTTCCCACCTCCATGGATAGCCAGATAGAAAGAAAGAGTGTAACCAAAATGGGAAAAAGTGTGTGGTGAAAGAAAAACCCGCTTCAGGAGTAGAACCCTCACCACCTAGTATGGGTGACAAAAGCAATCCCCGCTCCAAGAGGAGAACTCATGTCACAAAGTAAGGATGCAATAGCTGGGGGATATGGAATCCTAGGATGCTTGCAAGCACAAGGAAAGGGAAATAGAACTACAAGGCTTAAGGAATCCAAATGGAGAGAGAAATAGAGATGCAATATGCCAAGAGTGTTGTTGCAATGATCTTGTGAAAGCTTGAGAGTGTTACAAAGGGTGGTGCCAAGAAGTGGAAGAGGAAGCTAGAAGTTGGAATGAAGCTAGAGTGAAGCTAGAAACACTTGGAAGAATGGAGCTAGAAATATTTAGGGAGAGGTTAGAAGTAGTGTAGAGTTGCAAATGAAGTGAAAAGATAGCATTTAAGGAGAGAAAGGAAGCAAAAAGAAGCTTCCTAGGTGGTTACTAGGCATCTCGAGTCGTTATCACCAACCAAAGGAGGTGAAAAGTGGAAAACCTACATAGAAACAATCATTTGAATGTTGAAACATCACAGGACGCTAGCATGATGTGTAGACGTCTGCACAACACACTAGTGTTTGGACATGTCACACTACAAAACAACAATGGGTAAAGCACAAGGGCTGACACAAAGTTGACACACAAGGGTAGTTGCTGAAAAGGGGTTTCGAGCATCTTGAGAGGGGAAAAAGGCTGATGTAGGAGCTAAATGAACCTACACAAGTGTTAAGGGAGTGGACACTAAAGTGGCTGCAAGAATGTATGTGAAATTGCAAGCGGTGCAATTTTACGACTATACATTTTTCCTCCACTTTAGTGGGCATATGAATCTATCCTAATACGCATGCTAAAGGAAGTCTACTAAACATAAATAACATAATATTCCAAAAGGATATTGTAGAGGAAGCAGATAACCCTTCAAACCATGGAAGCATGCCCCTAGGCTGAAGACCTACAAAATGAATGCATTAGACAAGAAAAACATGCACCAAACAACAATGTTAGCACACAAAAAACTAAAGGATCTAAGTCAGCAAAGTAAAAGAGACCTCAATGTAGAAGGTTGTATCAGTACTATGCATCGTCCCCAAATTAAGAAATAACACATAGAAGAATTCTAAAATGAAGAGAGGAGGGCATATAATTAGGATGAAGAATATGCAGATCTTTGATCCTGTATATAAAATTGAGAAGAGAAGAGAAAGATGAAGAAGCTAGGAAGGAATGAAAACTCCAAGAGAGATGGCTCTACAAGTCCTCGGACCCAAGGAGAGTTTGAAAAAAGCACACCAAAGGCACGCAAACCAATGATGGACAAATCCCACAGGATGAAAAGCATCTTATAGGCCCACAGACCTGCAAGGAGGCAACCCCCAAGATCTCTCACATGAAGGAAGCCCCGAGAAGTAAGTGCCTCATAGGCCCGCAAAATTGCAAGAAGGTATCCCACAAGATCTCTCATATGAAGGAAACCCAAAGAAGCAAGCACCTTATAGGCCTCCAGACCTACAAGGAGGTGTCCCCCAAGATCTCTCACATGGAGGAAACTTAGAAAAGCATCCTACAGGCCTATAGACCTACAAGGAAGGTGTCCTTCAAGATCCCTTACATGAAGGAAATGAAGAAAGCGCCCTACAAACCCATAGACTTGAATGGGAGAGACCCCCAAGATCTCTTGAATGGAGGAAGCTCAAAGGAAAGCACCCTACAGACCCGTAGACCTACAAGGAGGTATCCCCCAAGATCTCTCACATGGAGGAAAACCAAGGAAGGGGAATCCATAAAGTCAGAAAGTGGCTTCACAGGCGCACCTGTAAAGTGACATGTTCACAAGTCCAGATAGAACACATTCGAAAGTGGCCACGCAGGCAAGTAAGCGGATAGTCACGCAGACCATCAACAAGTTGGAAAAATTTCAAAGGGGTCCCTTAGGAACTTGGCATAAAGAAGGGGTCCACTCAAGGGATGCACTATTTGAAAGGCGAGGTCTAGTTAGGCTTCCACCAAGCTAGACACAAATGATTTCACTCAAGAGAAAAGCTTTCAAAGGGGGCCCCTCAGGAACCCTTCAAAAGGAAAAGGGTTCCACTCAAGGGACACATCACTTGAAAGATAGAGAGAAGAGAGGGGGTCCTTAAGAAGGATGCACATCTCCAAAACAAGTTATCACTTCCCCCAACATATAAGGGAGGAGAACCATACACGATACTTAGAACATACAGGATAGAGGTAAACCTCAATATCACTTGTCATGCAAAGAAAGGGATAGGTGCATCAATCAAACAAGAGTTTGATGGCACCCAAATTAAGAATTTGTTGTCTTTTGTCCTTCAAGGCCTTACATTCACTAGTGGAATGGCCAAGCACTCGATGGTATACACAAAAGGAATGTTCTTCTCTATCACGATTATGAAATTTCTTACATGTAGGAGAAGGAAGAGTAATCAAGAAGGCTTTAATAAGCCTCAGAAAGATACACTCTTGCTTAGATAAAGAATAAGGAGTAGGAAGCAACCCTTTCTCTTGTGGAGAAAAGCTAGACTACTCACAAGAAGAAGACATGTAGATAAAAGACAATGGAGGAGGATCTCCATAGAGAGCATTATTCCAAAAATGAGGATTATGCTCCTCTATGGAATCGCCATCATCTTTCCTAATAGGATTACCAACATTAATCTCCTTAACATAAGTGTGATCATCTTCCTCAGAAGGAGGATCAACACTAAGAACATTACAAGTTACATTCACATTATCCCACGATACAGAAGAATGACCATATTTGATAGCGGGTTTGGATGATGTTATTGGAACATCTAAGTGGATTGGGTCGACTTTCTGTTCCCCACTGAAGGAATTTGTAAAGTCTAAGGAACCCCAATCATCACCAAGATATGCATTCTCTTGAGAAGAGGTAGAAGGATTAGACATAAGATTTCTTGCTTCAGAAGGATATTCTTCAGGGACATCTATCTCAAGAGTATCCTTTGTAGTAGGTATTGTTGGAGTAAACATCGACACATTGGAAGACACTAAAGGGATAAGAGTAGGAACAATCGAAGCTTCACCAACAGTTTCCATCTCACATAAGTGCATAGCCTCAGGGTCATCCTTGACTGTGACTACTCGATTATTACAAATGAACTTAATAGATTTATGCAAGTTAGACGGGACTGCACCCATAGCATGAATCCACGGTCTACCAAGAAGAAGGTTACATGGTAATTTTTCTAACATAACATATACAAGGGTGGGTACAATAATAGGTCCAAGCTACAAAGGTAATACTATTGTACCTAGAGCTTGTCACCCAACATTATCGAACCCACGAACAACAATAGAAGAAGCATTAAGAGAAGATGAATCAATATTAATTTTAGGCAATAGATCAATGCTACATACATTAAGCGCCGAACCAGTGTCAACGAGAGTACGTCTAATTCCGATATTGTTAATGCTAACTATGATCATTAAAGGATATGCTTGCTTATGTACTTCTGGAGGCAGGAGTTCCTATAGATAGAACATAATATTCAGCGAATCCACACAAATATGGGCTATCAACACATCAACATCTGTCAGCCTAGCAGAAGAAGGAAAGAGGATCTTTTGCAAGGCTTCTTGAAGCATACCTTGGTAAACCGGAGTAGACTAAAGCAAGTCCCACAGTGAGATCTTAGTTGGAGTAATGCAAGGTTGCTCAACAAGATCATAATCGCTAGGTGCTTTAGTTGTAGGTTTAGGTGCCTGAGGAAGGCTTGGTTGTTTATTTATTCTATTCTCATAAGTATGGACTACCGCTCTATAAGAGGGGGCCTTAGAAAGGTTGGAAGTCACTATCAAATGGAACACCATTAATAGAACATACCCTTTTAGGAGAAGGACTAGCTGGAGTCACGTAAATGACTAGTCTCTTATGCCTTTGAGGGGTAGCAGAGACATAGATTACATTTACAGAATCATCACAACTAGTTGAATAATTATTTGAAGACATATTCTCAACATCAGTCCAAATAGGATCAAATGTGGAAGGAGATTCATCATTCATGATTGCATCATCTCTAAAAGAGATTGCATTGGAATAGAGACAAGATTCATCATTCACAGATGCATCATCTCTAGAAAAGAGTGCATTGGAATGAAGAGAAGGTAGAGTAATATTAAGAAATGTATCAATGATTTCATCTTCTTGCAACAAAATATCCTCCAAAGCAAGAGGACTTTCGTGAGAAGGATCAAAGATATCAAGTGACATAGGCAAGGCCAAGTCATCGTCACATGCACGAAATGGAATATCATTAACATTTTGAAAAAAATTAGATACTGAACTAATAAAAGAAGATGTTAAATTCATTACTATTTTTTTGGTATTTTCTAGGTCTAGTAATTTTCATTTTCGGAGGTCTTCGAAGCAGAATTTGGGGTCAAAACTTGTGTCAGTCCATAAAATTCGGTTGTCAAAGGCACAAAATTTTAGGGACTGAACTAGTTCTCTAACAAAACTTTCCAACGGTGCAAACGGTTTTGAATTTTGAGCACCGAGTCAAAAGTTATGACGCTGCCAAGTAGGGGTAAATAAATTCCTATTTTTTTTGAAAAATACCCTCTTCACATTAGGTTCACCAAAATGTAGAGAAGGGGGATTCACTACTAAGGGATTCTCTTCATTCAGAGAACCTCACGGGGTGAACTACCCTAAACTACCTCAAGGAACAACACGTGAGAGTTTCAGAATTCAAAAGAGCAGGTCACATAGATTTTTTGGACAAACTAACAGGGTCTCGACCAAAGGATGACAACGTGGAATAAGGATGACAACGCAGTGCACTGACGTCCAAGAGGCCCACTAACATCTCGTACAAACCAGAAAGAAATTTTACCACATAAAATGACAAAGTGGTTACTTCTATTCTAACTGCTAAGAAATCTTAGAATGCGAGAATGTAACAGAAAATAGTAAGATTGGAATAAGATGAAGTAAATGATAAAGTAAGAGAATAGAGAAAGAGAAGATTCTCACAACCACACAAGTGATGAAGCCTCCAATAGATGAATGTCTTCAAAACCTGCATGCGTAATATTTAGAGAAAGTGTTGGGGTTGTATAGGGGTTTTCCTTAGTCAAAACCTTGTTTTGGTGTTCCCACATCCACATACAGCCAGATAGAAAGAGAGAGTGTAACCGAAATGGAAAAAAGTGTGTGGTGAAAGCAAAAATCTGCTTCAGGAGTAGAACCTGCACCACCAATTATGGGTGACAAAAGCAATCCTCACTCCAAGAGAAGAACTCGTGTCACAAAGTAAGGATGCAATAGTTGGGGGATATGGAATCCCAGGATGCTTGCAAGCACAAGGCAAGGGAAATAGAACTGTAAGGATTAAGGAATCCAAATGGAGAGAGCAATAGAGCTGCAAGATACCAAGAGTGTTTTTGCAATGAGCTTTTGAAATCTTGAGAGTTTTGCAAAGGGTGGTGCCAAGAATTGGAAGAGGAAGCTAGAAGTTGGCCTGAAGCTAGAGTGAAGCTAGAAACACTTGGAAGAATGGAGCTAGAAAGATTTAGAGAGAGGTTAGAAGTAGTGGAGAGTTGCAAATGAAGTGAAAAGATAGCATTTAAGGAGAGAAAGGAAGCAAAAAGAAGCTTCCTAGGTGGTTACAAGGAATCTTGAGTTGTTACCACCGACTAAAGGAGGTGACAAGTGGAAAACATGCACGGAAACAATCATTTGAACGTTGAAACGTCGCAGGATGCTAGCGCAACGTGCAAATGTCCATGTGGTGTGCTAGTGTCCAGACACATCACACTACAAAATGACAAGAACGAGAAAAGCACAAGGCTGACACAAAGCTAACGTGCAAGGATAGCTGTTGAAAAGGGATTTCAAGCATCCTGAGAGGGGAAAAAGGTTGATGCAAGGGCTAAATGAACCTACACAAGTGCTAAGGGAGTGAACACTAAAGTGGACACAAAAATGTATGTGAAATTGCAAGTGATGCAATTTTATGACTATACAGAAATATAATGTAGTCATGATCAAGGAATTTTGTCAAATTGCCCAATCATTTAGCCAAATACATTATTCAATACATAAAACTAATTCAATACCAAGAAAAATAATGAATTTATCATCTAAAAAAAATCAATTACAAGAGTACATTTATATCAATATCCTTCACAATCAACCTATTGTAGTTCACCCCCTCCCCCCAAGAAAATATCCCCAAGTGAGTGCATCTTCCCCCATTTATCCATTGATTACCATAGAAGATGAATTGGATTTGAACTAGGCAATTACAACCTCTAATTCATTACAAGAAACTAAAGTGTAGATGCAAGTCAAAATTTTGCAAGTTTATATTACCTTAATATTGCCGCAAGTGTAGAGGCAAGCCAAAATTCCACAAATGCAAATACAAGTTGAAACTCATCAAGTGCAAATGTAAGTTGAAACTTTGAAAGTGTAGATCTGCAAGTAAAAAATACGCAATCAGAAACTTCAATCATGAAATTATAATTTGGTTTATTTGAATGGTAATATTCCACAATCCATATAGGATGACATCATCAAGCATCATGTTGATGTCATAGGAAGAACTATTCACCAAAACTGGTTCATTACATCGCTAGGTTTAGTTCACTGGGAGTTAACCGCAAGCATCCCGGTGCACATAAAACTTCCACAAAATCTAGATGGTGCCAAAGTTCCCACAAACATTTAGATGTACACAGAACTTCCACAAAGGTAGGATGATGTCACTTTTCTCACAATATGAGAAAATCTATCAAAATTGGACAAGAATCAAACTAAAAAAGTTCCACTTCACTTAAGAACTTGCACAAAGGTTCAATTATGGTTAAAAAACCCACAACCCACAACAATCTCAAATCTTGCAATGATCTAGTTCACATGTAATTTTGCACAAATATTTCGTAGTAGGTTAAAAACCCTCAAGACCATAACTTGCTCATTTTCCATCCAAATTTCACCAAATCTAATATGTGACTACCCATTTGGCTCTTCTATATGATGACACCATCAAATTATCCAAGTTATTTTTTAAATTTCCCCCTTGAGAAATTAACCAAAACTACACTACTAAAAACTAGGCAACTGAACTAAAAAGGAATTTTTTTTGGGTGATGTAGGATTGCTTGCGGACTTGGATGCTCTTGCATTAAACACACCGAGTAAAATGAAATGTTCTATGAGTTTGGAAAAACTCAATAAAATTTGAAAGTGCATGGGATGGTAATCCCACTTTTTTCCTTTATCCACAATTGATCTTTATCCCCTTAGACTTTTCCATTTCTTCCCTTCTACTCTTCCTCTCCATTCTCTACACACATATCACCTCTTCTTATTTTCTCTATAAGGAAAGATCATGGCCTTCATGGAATTTTTTGCAACTTCCTAACTATAAATTGGGATATGTCCTCTCTAAGCCTTCTATCCCTTGGTGATCATTTGTATCCTTTTGGATATTCCCTTTTAATTTACGTTGTTGTTGCATAAAACCAATATTTTATCCACTCTTTCCATTTGTATTTTACTCCTTAGGCACCTCCATGGATCTATTCTCAACTCCTCTAGCTTCTTCCCTGACATTTTTTCTACACTACAACAAACTATAGAACTACTTTCCTTTACTTTCTTCTCCTTCTCCTATAGAGAAATCAAAACATACTTATGTTCATCCTTCATGATGGTGTACAAATTTCTTCTTCCATCATAAATGGTTACCCTATCAAATTTTCATGGTCTTTCACAACAAAACATGATAAGCATTCATTGTCAATACATCACACAAAGCTTCATGCATATAGGACCCAATTTTAAAACTATCTAAACATTGTTCATTTCACTATCAACTCATGTTCCCTTTGCAACCAAGAAAATTTATACAGACTTGGGTTTTTACACCTTTTCAAGCCTATATTTCTACTATCTCCTTAGAAACTAGGTTATTTGTACTAAAACTATCTATTATGACCTTACAACACTTACCCATATACTTGCACATGGTTTGGAAAAGATTCCTTTGAGATCGTCTATTTTCTTCTCCATCTAGTTTCACAAGAACTCTCCTCAACATGAGAGATTCAACCTCTTATGGCTCCTCAAATTTTGGTGATGCCACACTCTCCTCATCCTCTTGTGCCAAGTGATTTATTGTTGTGCTTTTCTTTCTTCCCTCTTGTATTTGTGGATAATCAAAGGCCCTATGACCAACCTCCTCATATTGGAAGCATTTTTTCCAAAAAACCCTACCACATCCTCATGTAGAGTACTCATTCCCTCTTATGCCTTGTCTCATCTCTTTACTCCAGTTAGGCTTGATTTCTCACTCACATACTTTTTTTCCTTTACTATTGCTCACTTTTCCTTTATCTACTATAAATATTCCTCTACTTTTAGATTTATTTGTTGCCTCCTCAATATCTTCTCTTTTGCTTGTAGTGCATATTAGCAAGCCTTTTCAACTGTGATGATCTTCAACATGATCATCTCATCTTGGATTTCAAATCTCAACCCACTTATATACCTTGTTACCTTATTCCTATCTATTTAGTGTTGACTCGATCTAATCATCATCTTATAAAACTCCTCTATGTAATCTTTCACACTCATATCCTTCTACTTCTGATTTTGCAACTTTACAAACAAATCCATTTCATAGTCTAGGAATAAATTTTTCCTTCAATATGGCTATCATTTTATTCCATCTAGTTATTATCAAATCACCATTAGTAACCTTCTCTCTCTATAATTCCCTCCACCATAGTGCAACCTGCCCCTTAAATGTTTTCTATGCTAGCTTCAGACTTTGTGGGTCTTTAATTTCCTCCAAATGAAAATATTCCTCCAACTCACCTATCCAAGCAATCAATTCATCAAGATTTAATGTACCAAAATAAATTGGGACATCTATTCAGTTAATTTTACCATTTTTTTAAGGGCTCTCAAGAATCATTCTTCTCTAGGATATAATGGTTGTTCATTCTTTCTTTCTCATTCATTTACTTCACTAACATGGTCTTCAACATTCTTTGGGTTTCTCCTCAAATCTACAACCAATGTCCTCAAATCATTCTACATTTCAATTCAAAACTGCTCAAACATCTCCTCCATCTTTGGGTTTTTCCTTCTTGGAGGAATTTTCTCAATATCCTCAATCAATAAAACACTATCTCAAATTTCACTATTATCTCACCTTCATAGGTCTCTTACGGGTCCTTTTTACACTTGCAAAAATCTCTCACACACCTACCTATCCTCTACCCAATAATTTTTTTATGAAGACACACCTTTCACTTCCTCTACATACTCTCTTAGTGGAGGAAATCTTTGTGCAACTTCTACCTAGTCACAACCTCTATTAGAGGATAGCCTAAAATCTCACCCTTATACGACTCTTGTAAAAAAATCTCATAACCATAACTCTCTCACACCATTCCCATCCTAGTGAGAAACTTGTGCTCTGATACCATCTAATGTAGTCGTGATCAAGGAATTTTGTCAAATTTCCCAATCACATAGCCAAATACCTTATTCAATATAGAAAATTGATTCAATACTAAGAAAATCAATGTATTTTTTTTTTTTTAATTCAAGGGGTAAACGCTTTTGACCGGAGCTATGAACCGGATACAACCATTCAACAATACCACCCCAACGAGGTTTGAACCTTGGTGGCAAGAACAACAATGCCACCTATAAACCATCACACCATGCCAATACCGGCGAAAATCAATGTATTTATTATTTGGTAATAAATTTTCAATTAAAAGAGTACATTCATATTAATATCCTTCACAATTGACCTTCTACAATTCACCCCGGCCCCCCAAAAAAAAAAAAAAATCTCTAATTGAGTGCATCTTCCCCCATTTATCTGTCAACAACCATAGAAGATGAATCAAATTTGAATTGGATAGTTACAACCTCCAATTCATTACAGTAATTAAAGTGTATATGCAAGTCAAAATTCTACAAGTTCATATGACCTCAATATTCCCATAAGTGTAGAGGCAAGCCAAAATTCCACAAATGTAGATGCAAGATAAAATTGCAAGGGCAGATGCAAGTTGAAACTTTGCAAGTGCAAATTTAAGTGAAAAAATCATATTGGAAACTTCAATCATGAAACTTTTCTTTGGTTCAATTGGATGGTAATTGTAGACATCCAATTTGATCACTGCCATATGATCAAACATGTCTCTTTATTCGTCTGGTTGCTCATCCCCTTTGTCAATATTAATTAAACCAGTTGTTTAATTAATACCCTACATCTTGCACAAAGGTCCTAAAGTATTTAATTTAATACTTTACCCCTCTTCCTCCTCTAAATTAAATAAATATACCCTTTTATTTAATTTAGTCATATTCCCCTTTTAAATTAAAATTCATTTTTAATTCCTCTTTTCTCTCTCATAGTCACATCCTCCAACTTTTGCAAGTTGGTCTCTAATCCATTTAATTACTTCATCTTCTTCTAATTAACTAGGGTTAGTGTGGGCACACCCTTAATCATCATTAAGGTCACATCCTCCATAATTTCCCACTTGCTTCTAATGAGTCATTAGTCCATCTAAGCGAGTACTTGCACAACCTTAATCGTTGATTAGCCTAACCTAATCCTCCCCCACTTATGGCATGTGTCCTTAAGTCAACCTTATTAAAGGCTTTCTCCTTTTGGACAAGGCACTCCACTTCCCCATGTGAATTTTTAATTCACCTTTTAATCCCCCAAGGCACCCAAAAGGAATTTTTAATTCCTTCACTTCTCCCACATGTCCTTCACTTATTCTTTATTCTTTTCCATCTCCCCATGAGAATATTTGAGGAATTTTTAATTTCTCACATGTCCTCTCACCCACATGGGGACAAGGACCTCCTTTATGAGGAGATCTTGTCCAATCCCAAGGTACTTTGTACCCCTCTCCATGTCATGTCCTTCTCCTTCCACCTCATGTCCACTTCACCTTTTAGGGCTATCTCACATGCCACATTTCAATATGTGAGGGCTTGTGAGTTCTCAACTCACCTTAGCCCTACATCTTGATATTTGGTGGCTCAATCTTGACCCTCCATTTCCCCTAGGAATTCTCAAAAATCCTATAAATACCCCCTCTTTTCTCTCATTTTGGGAGATCATTTTGCTAGCCAAACTCTTGCAGTTTTGTTTCTCAACTCACACTTAGCCATTTTTCTTGTTTTCATCCACTTGCACTCATCCTCACATCACTTTTTAGCTTGCATCTTGTGCCATCCAAGGAGCATACACATCAAAGATCGAAAGGCCAACCAAAGGATCGACTCAATGCAAGGTATAAAGTTCCATTTCGTTGCTTTGTCTTGCATTGTTTCCAACTTAGGCTAATCTTGAGGTGTAGGTTGTTTTAAGTTGTTTATTTTCACTCTTTAACTTGTTACTTGATTTCTAATGCTCACATTCAACCTATCACATTTCTGGCACGCCCGGTGGGACCCACAAACGGGTCTCTTTCTTTCACATTTGCTATTTTTTGCATTTTT
>VDFB02226324.1:0-13123 GCA_007258455.2 Sequoia sempervirens | reverse complement strand
ACCCTCTACTACAAGTGAATACGAAGGGACACCATTAAGCACAAGAGAATATGGAGGGACACCATCTACCACAAGTGAGTATGGTTAGACACCATCCACCACATCTGAAGTTGAGAGTACATCATCACTCGGAGTTGAGGAACAAAGTATTCCATCATCCCCACGTGAACCTCAAGGTATGTCTTCTATTCCACCCTCGATCGAAGGTACGCAATCTAGCCCACCTCAATTAAATATTGATGAAATTGCTAATGTTGAGATGTATGTACCTAAGAGAACACCACCATAGGCTGCATAGAAATCAAAGTTTTTGATTAATATTGATGAGGATATTTTGCAGCACATGGAAGGTAAGATTCTAGACATAAGATTTGGAAAATGTTCTTTGAAAGGCTAAATGAGACTGCAAGATGTCAACTATTTGTTCAAATGATGCAGGGTTTAAAGTACAGAAACATCATGAAGACTCTTTGGTTGAGAACATCGAATGCATCAAGTGAAAACACTATTGTGAAGAATCTAATGGATGCTTATGACAGTGTGGGTAAGACCTCACGCTCAAAGGATAGTAATGTCACCCGACGTGTCATTACATCGACTTTGGTAAGCTATCAAACAAAGAGATCTCGCTTCATTAAAAATACAATTGAAAAAATGGGAATTAGTAGAAAAACTTTATCAAAAGCCATTCAAAGGCGGCAAAGAATTGAGGGCAGCGATTCAAATGAATTATGGGAATTCTTGGGGAGATTGCCGCACAAAGATAAAAAGTTGTTGAAGCATTGAGAACACTAATTGAATATTATTGGAAGAATAATTCAAGGCCATCTCCGAATCAAAGGGATATCGTAAGAAGGAGAATCGGTAGTCAAAACCATGAGCCACATCCAAAGAATTTTTTGGATTCGACTCCAACCGAATTTTTTCATAAATTTCAAAATTCTTATCATCAAATTAGTATTTCTCAAAGATTTTTTGAAATGATTAAACCTTTTTATGTCAAGATAAATCACACACGCACTACTTGTTGCTATAAACTACATATTGAATTCTCTAACCATTATGATGTTTATCATTCTATATGTTGAGATTTGCATACTAACGATGTTTTGCAGGATTGTGGCATAGAAGCCCCACCAAAATCTTCAAGAGAGTTCTTATCAAAAATTTTATGTGAAATAGAGGATGGCCAAATATTCTATAGGACAACATGCTTGGATGGTTCATGCTGGCGTTGTGGTCGAGCTTACAGCGAATGTTAGTATGTCCAACATATGGAAGAAGCACACATATGAGGTGGGACAAAAAGTGGTAGAGTTCAGGAAGTATAAAATAGTGGCATATGCTACACACAAAGACTAGTGCGAAGCAAAAAGGTGTGAGTTGGTTATTCGAAAAATTCCGATGTATCAATTCGCGTAACAATGTCCATGTTTCATTGAGAATCTAGTGTATGGTAGCCGAGGTACCAGCATAGAGCCCGATAGGTGGACCGTATTCAAGCTATGCAAGGACACACTTCCGACAGGAGACATAGTATCAATGGTTGAATTGCATAGAACCACTCTATAACCACAGCGTGAGGTGTGATCCGCAGTGTCTGAATCCACCTGGGTTCCCCGATATTTGTGCACCTCTGCGATTCCTTTTATCGGCTAAAAGTACAAGGGATGAAAGGAAGATTATTGAGGGAATTATCACTTTTATATTAGTGATGATGCGTTACACATTCTCAGTTTGCGGCACGGGTTGCTTCAAATGTTCTACAATCATTTGGCACCGAGGGCACTTTATCTCGGTCAGCATATAATATGAGCCAGTAGCGTGCAACATAGTTCAAGAACATCTGTACGTTCTACTAGTTATGTAGGATGCATCTCACTACACGTGTTCAACATATGTGGAACTTTTGTGAGGCCGAACATGGAAAGGGGGAGCATGACGGTGCAGGAGCATGCATGAAAAGAGCATTAGCACGAGAAGAGTTAAAGTATAAAGATAGTGCATAGTTGACAGGTGCAAGATCAATCGTCCAGTGGTTTAATGGTTTGATGGGTCCAGGTAATGAAGGCACGTCTTCAGTTTGTAGATTTTTTTGGTTGATGGATGATACTAACATTGTACCATATGAGGATTGTTGTACACTAATAGGAGCGAGTGAGTTGCACTCTTTCCTTAGCTCAAATGCAAGTTCATGGAGTATCAATACATTTAAGATGGCATGTTTTTGTTCTACATGTACAATGCAAGCCTAGAATGATTATGAGTCAGGGGAGTGGGTTGACAAATGCTTGACAAGTTATCTTAGCCCACTTCATACGTATCGCCCTCTAATGGCATTGGAACCTATACGAGATGCGTCATCCGGTTTGACTTTGACCAATATTATGGGATCTAGTTCAACCGGTAATATATCTACCTTAGTATTTGAAATTCCCATATTGTTATCTTGCTTTTGTGTGCAGCATTCCTGTGTTGACTAATTTCGAATATAACCAGCACATATAAGCGTGGGGCATGTTTATCTGCAGTTATTAGAGATGAAAGACAATGAAAGGTACAAAGCTATTACTTGTGTGGTTGTGTTGAGGGAAAAAAATGGAAGCTAATTATAGATGGAAAACATTGAATACCCTACAGGGCTTCCGGTTGTTGTTCTTTGGAATGGCAGAGTTTTCCTTAAGGTGTTAAGCAGTATTGGTTGTTTGAGAATTTGGCACACATGGTAAAGATTCTTAAAATTACTCAAACCTTGTCGTGGCATCTAATGTTCATTTGAAAAAATATGGGGGTAGACCTTTAAACAAGACCTTGTGGAAGGTCCGTGAGTCTGACCATGAGGCAATACTTGACACAATAAAGAGTAGAGCAGACCCAGATGGTTCATTGCATTAATTTGTAAGTATATGCACAATGGTTCTTATTAATTTATACTTGTATCCACATCAATTTGGTTGATACCAATGCTATCATCTTATTTTACTTTGTGTATCTGTATGTAACCAAGAAAACATTGATTGGTGTCCCCTTGCATGTCATGATTTATGAGCCATCAAGAGAATCTCAAGCGAAAAAGCAATACAACATCCTTATTTTTTGATGATCTTGACAAATCTCAATTATTATTTTAAACCATTACAAAAGTCGCGTCTGTGAAACTTGATAGGGTTTGGACGGGATATCTTGAATTTCAAGAAATTCTATTCATGAGAGGTGTTGTATGCAATAGGTATCTTGGAACTCCCAGTGAAGATGTATGACCAAGACTGACTAAGTTGAGAGACTACCATGCCTATCTGTAAGTGCCTTCCATCTATTTTGGATGAGCTATTTCTTTTTATTCTTTTCCTTTGCATATCTGTAACTAAACTAGTAAAAATTGATTGGTCCCTCCTTGTAGAA
Source organism: Sequoia sempervirens (assembly GCA_007258455.2). NCBI lineage: Eukaryota > Viridiplantae > Streptophyta > Pinopsida > Cupressales > Cupressaceae > Sequoia > Sequoia sempervirens. Next base: position 9,721 of record VDFB02226324.1, on the reverse strand, counting down.
AATGCTGATTTTTGAGCCATCAAAGAGAATCTCATCCAAAAAAGTAATGCAACATCCTTATTTTGACGATCTTGAAAAATCTCAATTCTGATTTGAATGAAATTTTGCAATAAAAGTTCCCTATTCATAAATTTCTATGTTTTCTTTCAGTTTTGTTAGCTTTGTATCGCCTGCACAGTAGATTTAGGCCTTGTCCTTTGTAGATTAAGATAATATAGAGAATTAGGTTTCTTTTGAGTCCATCTAGAAGAAAATCCATTGAGTTTTTCCACTGTTAGAGCACATTTTCTGAAATTCAGTTTGGAACCTTCAATTTGAGGTTTTGAGAGTCAAGGAAATAAAGCATACTCCACTGAACTAGGCTTGTAGATCAATGGAGTAAGGTTATAGTAGTGTTTATGGTGCAGGAGCACCAAGGACAATCAGGACCACAAGGTGTTCAAGTGGTAAATTTTGATTTGTATTCCATGAAGAATGTTGTAATAAGGTCACACAGACCATTAGGAAGTGTTTTAAGTCAATCTAGGTTGGTAGGATATGAGGTTGCAATGTCATGTTAGCATGTTGTCAATTTGGTGTAATGAAGCCTTGAATGGCCTAAATGTGAAAATATATGTAAATTCGTAATGTAAGGGTCAAGATGATGTAATGAGGCCATCATAAGGTCACTAGTTTAGGTATGGACTCATTTACATCAATATGTCAAAAGTTGCACATAACAATGTAATGTTGTCAAACCAAAAGTTTTCATTTTGCAAATACTTAGAAGTTGAATGGTCACACTTGTAAAAGAAGCTGAAAAGTGGTTATAGTTGGTTGAGGAGGTTCATATGCCTTCAAAAAGGCCTTGTGAACATTGTATGTTGTTGGCAATCATACTTTTGAAAGAAGGAACACCAACTCCATCTTTTCAACACTTGAACCCTTGTGGTTTCTATTATTTGGTCATTTGATCATTCAGGGTGTTCTTAGATGGTTTGAGGTCATTCTATTTCATTTAATAAGGATTCAATACCATTTTTGTATGTATTAGGTCAATTGAGTCATGATGTAAAGAAGTTGATCAATAAGGGGATTCATGTGGTGAACCTTGTAATTTAAGTGTTTTAGGGTTATTGGTGTTAAATAAGGGCTTTACAGACCATTTATCATGTAATGTGAGTCTTAGGAAGGAGTCTTTAAAGATTTTCATAAGAAATATTGAAAATTTGCAAAATGCAAAAGTTGTAAGAACTAACAAAAGCCAAAATTAGCAATTTTAGTGGAAGACAAAAAGACAGAAGTTCAAAAGGAAAGCATATGCATTGGGGAAGATCAAGAGACATTTTAATTTCTATTTTAAGTCCATTCAAGGCTAATTATTCAATATAGAAAGTTTGGTTAATGTTTGATTCTGAGTTTTCAACTCTTTATTTCTGATTTTTCATTGTATTTCCTAATTTTACTATATTTTTAGAGTTTCCTTCACCTGTACAGACCTGTGAATTCTTAGATCTCTATCTCATTCATGTTTTCATGTATTATTGTGAATTAGCTTCCATTTTCTTCCATTTAGGGCTTCGAATATTCGTTTTGGAGGGAGAAATACTGATTTTTCTGTAGCAGCCTGTGTAACAGATTTATCACTATTTTGTGATTAAAAAAATGCAATTTTTGTCTTCCCACCTACTGTAAAGCCACGTGACTCAGTGGGAAGACTTTGCATGCATGTATATTAGTTGTGGAATGAATTTTCTTGGTGAGGGGGAGTCTTTAAGTCCGAATTCTTATGATGCCTAGGTAGAAAATGTTAAGTTTCTATGTGAAAATGCTAGTTTCAAGTTGTCTTTTCATGGATTTGTGTCGGGATTGAGTTTAGGAAGGGTTGGAAGGTCTGAGAAAACCTAGGGTGACATGTTTTATGTTTTGGTTTTGTGTATTGTGGTTGTTTGAGTGAAGATCTTGAGAAACCCTAGATTTGAGGAGGGAAAATGAGGGTTTGTTGGAGCAGCAAGTTAGTAGACTTGTACAAAGTATTTGACCAAAAAATTTGCAGTTTTGAAGCACAATTTGTGACTATCTAGGAGATCTTGTTATGAAAAGAAGTTTAAAGGTGGGTTTGTTTGTAAAATTGGGCTAGTTCTTGTAGCCCTTGAGCATCATACCTTGATGTTTCTTTAAGCTTTGGAAGATGAATCTTAGGTGGAAGATTGGATCTGTCTTCTTGATGAAGTATGAATGTTATTTGGATGATCAATGGATGTTTTTACAATTCTCTTTAAGGAATTGGTCTTTTAGTTGTTTACTGGTGAATTGGAAGACTATAATGCTGACCTTATGGAAGTTGGATTAGATATATGAACCTGATTTGGTTTCTTGGTTCTTAAGTATGAATTTGTATTCCTCTACCCTGCTTTGCATCAATTGATATGCCTTCAAAAATTCCTTGTGAACGTTGTATCTTGTTGGCAATCATACTTTTGAAAAAATACCAAAAGACTATTTTCTAATGTTTTTTATCTCTTTAGAAGCAAAGAAGTTGGGACATAAGGCATGTGTTCTAAAATAAGTGTATCTAAAAATGATATATGTTTTTAATGGCAAAAATGGATACCCTAAAATGTATTCATCCTATAAAGATTCATTGTTGTTTGCATGTTACACCTGATTTAGTGTTTTAGCACTTACAAGCAAATTTGGTCTTCTAGTGCAAGTAATTGTGAAATCTGATTAAACAATGTTGTAAGAAGGTGTTTTAACTTTTTTCATGTCAAAATAAAGATGAATAAAGTGTACCAAGGTCTGGTAAAAGTTTGGAAGCAAGATTTGAAGGTTAGGTGTCTTTTTTCCTTGTGAAAAGTTGCAAAGTCATGCAAATTTCGTTCTCTAACTCGTTTGACCAAACAGAATATTCCAACGCGTCTGAATAGGAATTTTTACACTAGTAATGGTCCTATTTTACACTCAAACACATGGAATCGCTTTGAGCTATGTTCAACCAGATCGATCCCTTAAGGGTCCAAAGGGCAAAATGGTTGCAAACTTCAGCATGAGGTTACTCAGACACCGTGATGCTTAGAAACTTCTCATCTGATCCTATGGGATCATGTCATGCCCCTCTACAATAACCTCTCTCGGTTTTCATTATCTATGAGTAATTTTTTCGTAGTGTCCAATTTTTAGTTGATGGAAAAAGTGTTAAATGGAAGCAGTGGAAAGTTGCAAAGTGGTGCAACTTTCGTTCTGCAACTCATGTGACCAAAAAAACTATTACAACACATATGAATAGGCATGTTTACTCTAGGAATGGTCCTCTTTCACACCCAAACACGTGAAATCGCTCTGAGCTATGTTCAACTGGATCGATCCCTTAAGGGTCCAAAGGGAAAAATGGCTGCAAACTTCAGCATGAGGTTACTCAGACACCGTGATGCTTAGAAACTTCTCGTCTGATCCTATGGGATCAAATTGGGTCCCTCTACATTAACCTTTCTTTGATTTCATTATCTCAAAGTGGTTTTATCGTAGTGTCCAGTTTTAAGTTGATGGAAAAAGTGTCAAATGGAAGTAGTGGAAAGTTGCAAAGTGGTGCAATTTTTCGTTTTGTAACTCGTGTGACCAAACAGACTGTTCCAATGCATCTGAATAGGCATTTTTATGGTAGGAATTGTCCTATTTCATACCCAAACACATGGAATCGCTCTAAGCCACATTCAACCAGATCGATCCCTTAAGGGTCCAAAGGGAAAAATGGCTGCAAACTTTAGCATTAGGTTACTCAGACACCGTGACACTTATAAACTTCTCATTTGATCTTATGAGATCATGTTGGGCTCCTCTACAATAACCTCTCTCAATTTTCATTATCTCAGAGTGGTTTTCCTGTGGTGTCCAGTTTTTAGTTGATGGAAAAAGTGTCAAATGCAAGTAGTGGAAAGTTGCAAGGTGGTGCAATTTTCGTTCTGCAACTCGTGTGACCAAACAGACTATTCCAACATGTTCAAATAGACATTTTTACGCTAGGCATGGTCCTCTTTCACACCCAAACACACAGAATTGCTCTGAGCTACGTTCAACCAGATTGATCTCTTAAGGGTCTAAAGGGAAAAATGGCTACAAACTTCAACATGAGGTTTCGGTTTACTATGATGCTTATAAAATTCTTTTATGATCCTATGGGATGGCGTTGGGCCCCTCTACAATAACCTCTCTTGGTTTTGTTATCTCGGAGTGGTTTTCTCTGGTGTCCAATTTTTAGTTGATGGAAAAAGTGTCAAATGCAGCGATTGGAAAGTTGCAAGGTGGTGCAATTTTACAATTGCCGCAACTTCGTGTGACCAAAGCCGGTTTGTTTCGAAACACCTTTGTCAGAGTAGGCTTTTTCGCTAGGCATGGTCCTCTTTCACACTACAAAAATATAGCCAGAATCCCTCGGAGCTACGTTCAACGGATACGATCCCTTAAGGGGTTTAAGTGTGTTATGTTGAAATGACCATTCCTCTATTGTTGAGGTTGTGTCGGTGATATGGGCCTGATGTAGCTAGCTTGGTAAGCAGGTAACATACATAGTCCTATTGATGCTGGGGTGGGAATTTGATCAGTTTTCAAAAAGCCAAAGCGAGTAGAGTTATCAACATTGATAGAGTAAATCGCAAAATTTGTTTAGTACACTAGCCATTTTGATGCCTTCTTGTAGTCTCAAACATTATTTTGTATCATTGTTACATTGGTTTCAGTGGAAACTTAATATAGCTCCATAATACAAAATCTGGTTCAAGTTGATTTTCACGTGAAAAAAATGTGAATCAAATCACGTTGATGTGAAAAAAAACCATGAGACCATAGCTTGTGGTGCAGGAACACCTAGGTCATGTAATGCCTTCAAAAGGCTAATTTGTCAAAAATGTATTTAAGCCCATGTAATGCTAAAATTAAATGTAATCAAGGCATGAAAAAGAACAAAGTGTAATATTGTTAAAATGCTAAATATGTAAAAGAGAGAAAAAGAAAGAATGTGAAGAGACGAAACAAGAAAATCAAGAAAATCAAGGAAGAGGACGAGTCATAGGTCGTTCAAGGAAGATGAAGAGGTAGTTGATGGTTGGAAACTTCTTTAAAAGCATTGTAAAGGATGAGCAAAGAGATCATTGTATTCTGGAAGAATTAAATTAACAAAGAGTTCCTTGTTTTAGCTTATTTTATGTGTTTTTTAGTTGTTTCTTAACTTGTACGGACTATGCAAGAGTTTAGGGTTCAAATTTAGATTGTTTCCAGTAGGTTGGGGAATTTCTATTTATTTTCATCCATTTGGGAAGGAATCCATTAAATTTAATGTTTGTTTGAGCATTCTTCTTATGGCTCGGTTTGAAATCCTGTGCATTGAGTTTTGAGAGTCTTATAAGGAATTTCCACACTACTCCACCAATGTAGGTCAGGTAGATTACTGGAGTAGGTTAGGGATAGGTTATTTTTTATGTTTTGATGTTTGTGAGTGGAGGAAAAATCAAGAATACCTTGAAGGAGCTACTGCTACACAGGAAATTTAGAGTTTTCCAGTCAAAATGAATAGTTTCCAGCATGATAGTGGAGAAAGAACAAGTGCATGGGTTAGAAGATGTTTCCAAATTCCTTTTCAGATGTATTTTGACATGTTCCAATGGTTGGCTAGAGGTTTTGAGGTTTGCATGTAGCCTATACAGGAAACCCTCATTGATTTTTGAGTTTTTCACCCTATAAACAAGGATTTGTCAATATACTGTCAAAAAGAGTCTTTTAATCCATGAAAATGGATAAATTGGGAGTTTTGTGTTATTTCTAATGAATTTTTTGAGGTTTAAAGTGTTTTGGGAATGTTTGAAGGGGGTCTTCTTTGAAAATCAGGCCTATTTTAGTAGCCTTTTTTACAGCGTTCAGACTAAAAACTACTTATTTCTTCAATATATGTTATTCTGAGTTTTTGATATGAGGACATGGGCATTAAGAGGTCTCTAAAATTGTTTTGGATCTTGGGTTTTGAAACTAGTGTGTTTGGTTTACCCGATTTAGGGCATGAATGTCTCATTGAGAAGTAGTGCCTTGATTGCTCAAAGAATAGAAGTCTGACCTAACAGTGATCGGTGAGTTGATTTTGGGATAGTGTCTTCTAAGTGATGGTGTTAGGGATGTATGGATTCTTGGACAGGGTTTAGAAGTGAGATATGTTGTTCTGATAGTTGGACAGTGAGGAGACTTGGTGTAAAATAATCCATGAAATTGTAAGTTTAGTCAGAACAAAGTTAAGAGAGCAAGTTCCTGATTTGTATCAGTTGTAATAATGATGTTCACAGTTCTTCATGGTCTGGTAAAAGTCTAAAAGCCAATTGTAATGATGGATTGATTATTTGGGACAAGTTGAATGAATTGATTGAATGGAAGAGTGCCTTGTTGAAAATGGTGTTTTTGAAATGCATGTTGATCTAATTGATTAAATCAAAGTTTTCTAAAATAGTTTTTTGCTTTGAATGAGTCAATTGGAATACAGAATTTGTGGAAGGATGAATGATATTAGATGATAAAAGAAAGAATTTGAGTGGATGAAAAGTAGATTCAAGATGAAATGTTGAAATTTTGTTTGATCTTCCCCAAGATGAGTTTGGGACAAGAGTCCCCTAAGTTGTTGATTGGTTTGGCAATCTTTGTATTGCATCAGCTTGTTGCTTACTATTATGCTTTGATAGATTTTTTCCAAGCATCCATAGCTTGTTTGAAAGCACCTGTTTTAGGCTTTTAGCCATAGCAGCAAGGCAATGAGCTGTTTGATAAAATGCTTTGGTAGACATGTATGAAAAGAAAATGTGTTAGCATGAACAAGGTGGTGAACTCTTTGAAAAATGCCTCAAAAATGTGGTTTCATGGTGATGGAATGGCATGATGAATGCCCTGACAAGAAAATTTCTATGAATTGTCATGGAATTCCATCACCATTGAGACCACATTTCTTTGAGGCTTTTTTTCAAACAGTTTGCTGCCTTTTCTATGCTATTGCTTATTAGTATGTTTTGATAGATATTTTCCAAGCATCCATAGCTTTTTTGGAAGCACCTATTTTAGGCTTTTAGCCATAGCAACAAGGAAGTGAATTTTTTGATAAAATGCTTTGGTAAACATGTATGATAAATGTAGTAGCATATGACAAGCGCAGTAGGAATCGCTTAGGTGGGGTCGTTCAAAGAAATGTGGTTCACAGATGGAATGCCATGACAATCCACAACAATTTGCTTGTCAACAAGTGGCATTCCACCACCATGAGACAACATTTCTTTGAGGCATTTTTTTCAAATAGTTCATTCCCTTGTCTATGCTATTGCTTACTATTATGCTATGATATATTTTTTCTAAGAATCCATAGCTTGTTCGAAAGCACCTATTTTAGGATTTTAGCCATAGTAGCAAGGGAAAAATGAACCGCTTGATAAAAATCCCTTTGATAGACATGTATGAAAATGTGTTAGCATAGACAAGGCAAAGGAACTCTTTGAAAAAATTTCTCAAAAGAAATGTGGGAGCCCATGGTTATGATCGAAGGACAAATGCCATGACAAGTGGTGATTGTTATGGATTGTCAGTGGCATTCCATCACCATTGAGACCACATTTCTTTTAAGGATTTTTTTCAAATCACTTTGTTGCCTTTCGCTATTGCTTATTAGTATGCTTTGATAGATTTTTTCCAAGTATCCATAGCTTTTTAGAAGCACCTATTTTAGGGTTTTGCCATAGCAACAAGGAAGTGAACCGGCTTGATAAAATGCTTTGCAATATGTATGATAAAATGTAGTAGCATAGACAAGGCAGCTTAACCTGCTTTGAAAAAATGTCTCAAAGAAATGTGGTTCCCTGCTGGGATGGAATGCAATGACAATCCATTAATATTCTTTTCTTGAAATATGGTGATCTCCACCACCATGAGACCACATTTCTTTGAGGCATTTTTTTTCAAATAGTTCATTCCCTTGTCTATGTTATTGCTTACTATTATTCTATGATAGATTTTTTCTAAGCATCCATAGCTTGTTCGAAAGCACCTGTTTTAGGCTTTTAGCCATATCAGCAAGGAAATGAACTGTTTGATAAAATGATTTGATAGACATGTATGAAAAATGTGTTAGTATAGACAAGGCAGTGAACTCTTTGAAAAATTGCCTCAAATAAATATCATTTCATGGTGATGGAATGGCATGACGAATGGCATGACAATTTTTCAAACAGTTTGTTGCCTTTTCTATGCTATTGCTTATTAGTATGCTTTGATCGATATTTTCCAAGCATCCATAGCTTTTTTCAAAGCACTTATTTTAGGCTTTTAGCCATAGCAACAAGGAAGCAAACTATTTGATAAAATTCTTTACTAAACATGTATGATAAATGTAGTAGCGAACTGTTTGAAAATATGCATCAAAGAAATGTGGTCTCATGGTGATGGAATGCCATGACAATCCACAACAATTTTCTTGTCATGGCATTCCACCACCATGAGACCACATTTCTTTGAGGCAGTTTTTTCAAACAGTTCATTCCCTTGTCTATGCTATTGCTTACTATTATGCTATGATAATTTTTTTCTAAGCATCCATAGCTTGTTCGAAAGCACCTATTTTAGGCTTTTAGCCATAGCAGCAAGGCAATGAACTGTTTGATAAAATGCTTTGATAGACATGTATGAAAAATGTGTTAGCATAGACAAGGCAATGAACTCTTTGAAAATATGTCTCAAAGAAATGAGGTCTCATGGTGATGGAATGCCATGAAAATAAAAAGCATTTGATTGTCATGTCATTCCATCAGGTCATGAGACCTCATTTCTTTGAGGCAATTTTTCAAAGAGTTCACTTCCTTTTCTATGATATTGCTTACTATTGTGCTTTTGATAGATTTTTTCCAAGCATCCATAGCTTGTTCGAAAGCACTTGTTTTAGGCTTTCAGCCATAGGAACAACGAAACACTTGAACTATTTGACAAAATGCTTTGGTAGACATGTATGAAAAATGTGGTAGTATAGACAAGGCAGTGAACTGTTTGAAAAAATGCCTCAAAGAAATGCGGTCTCATAGAATTCCATGACAACCAAATGTAATTGGCGTATTGTTCTAGTTATTAGTTATGCAATGAAGCAATTGCATAACCACTTAGGGTTGACTTTGTAAAACTATATCAGAATTGGAAATTTTGTCATCTATCAACATCTAGTTATTAGTTATGAAATGTGAAGCAATGCTTTGAGTTTGAAAGATGTGCAATGCAATGTAATCAATGTTATGAATATAAACTACAAAAATCTATTTTTTACTAAGTTACCAGTTCGGTTTTGGGTTCGGGATCGGGTTCAAGAACCCGGTTTGCTGGTTCAGGATTTTTTTTTTGGGTTGGGTTCATTTTGGGTTCGGTAATACAAAAACATATAAAAATCAGAAATATATACATATTTACAGCAGTAATCAAGTTCAAAATACACCACCATATTAATAGTCAAATAACATAGCAAAAATACACCACCACTTTCATAGTGAAATATTAAAATATTAGTGATCTACTCGAATGTCATGATACAAAATTATAAATTAAAGTTCAAACATAAAAATGTCAAGTGTTTATAATCAACCATTATTGATCATTGATCAATCTAAAAAGTGTGAACATTTTTTCTGTGTGGAAGGAAAACAAGAAAATAGTGTTACATAATTATTTACATTTTGAAAGAGCCAAA
>VDFB02226322.1:0-24750 GCA_007258455.2 Sequoia sempervirens | reverse complement strand
CCTCGTTCAGATAACTTTACAGTTGTTCTTGAAGCTTGTGAGAAGATATGGGATGCTGATCATCAACGTTCACAGAGAAAAGTTGCTCAGAAATGGTTGACAATTCAGAAAACTAACTTGCCTAAGAAGGTTGGTCGTGGTGAATTTAAAGGGGAAGTTGCTGTTTTGATAACCTTACTCAATCGAGTTACCGGTCAATCAGATGCTAATACTTTCCGTCCATGGATGTTTTACTTGATTACCAGAATTCTTGATGGAACAGAGCGTTTTGATTGGGCTATGTTGATTAGTGATTGCTTACATCAGCAAATTACTAACTTTCTCAAGTACCACGAGTTCCATATGATATCCTATTTGGTCTACTTGGTTGCATTTCAAGGTAGCTACAGACTTCTTAAAACCAATGGTACTCTCGGTGTTCAGCGTATTCATGAGTATTATCCACAGCTAGAGTTTTCTCAGTCTGAGCAAAACTTCCAAGTAGTAAATGATCACTTTTCCATGAGAATCATGAGAGATCTTGATGATGAGATGCACATTCGTATTTCAGCCGAGGCCAAATCAGCAATGGAGACTTGGGCAAATTGGTTCATACAGTTTCCTACTTTTACATACATCCGAGTTTATGGTTATGTTGGAGAGCCTCTGATGTTGCCAAGATATCCGTCAGACAGGATTGTCTTTATGGAATTCCTCAGGCAAATGCAGCATGTTCACTTCTTTCTTCGTAGTCGTCATAAGGCTGCGGCAAATTTTCCATTCTCATTGGGAATTTTCACATGTGATGCTGCGACAGATGCCAGGCATATGTCTACCGAGATTGAAAGGTTCAAACTCAAGCCTTATACTGAGAGGCGTTCCTATGATCCTCTTGGACATTATGCAAATCGGTTAGAGCGAGGGATTGCACATGTGCCAGCACTTGAAGATTTTTGGGCAAATTGTGAAGATGAATTCGAGGTCCGTCATCGTCACTACTGTAGACTCACTATTGGTCAACTCTCTGATTACCTATCAGAAGATGTTGATGGTCTATCCGATGATGATGGAGAAGTTCTTCTCAATTCTTATGTTAAGGATCAAGTTGCTCAGCAGCCACTTCGCTCACCTGATTGGTATGCCAAGGAGAATACTTCTATCGAAGAGGTTTCCAGATCAGTTATCAAGACTAGCAAGTTATTCTTGGAGAGCAAACAGACACAGAAGTTAGTTCCTGTAGCAGAGCCGCCAAAGGGTTTCTCTTCATTGCCTTCTACTTCTAGAGCAAGACCTAGAGTCAAGGCCATTATTATACCTCCTGAAGGGGTTAGACTTAGTGGAAACACGGGGAAAAGGGCTACTGGTAAAAGGAAGCAGAAACAAATTGAACATGTTCCTGAGGTTCCAGTAGAGACAGTCATTCAGGCTGAGCCTCACGTTTCACCTCCTAGTTTGCCTCACGTGCAGCCCATTGACATAGATTCTGAGCCCGAGACACCAATTCAGGCTGGATCGGAGACACCTGAACCACCACATGTTGATACATCAGGGACAGTCTCTCCGCGAATTGAGAATATTGTTCAGTCTTGTTGGCTCGAGAAGTCTTTAGGGAGACAGAGGTGTGAACCATCATACAACCTTGATTTATCTGAGTTCGGTGAACCTTATCAGAGAAGGTCAAACAAGAAGATAAAGAAACAGGTGCACATTGAGAAGACTCCTGAATCCAAGATTGTTATTGAAGTTGCAGTTCCTCCAGAGGGTAAAAGCTTAGATGAAGTCGAGGTTGGTGACTTTACATTCACTAAGGCTAATCTTGGCAGGACTACACGAGAGACAGATGTATCTCTTCTTAAGATTGTTACCAATAATCTTGAAGAGCGTATCACCAAAGATGGAGAAGATAAGGCATTACTTAAAGCTTAAATTGGTCAACTTCGTCGATACATTTCTGATCTTGTTCATGGGAATTCGAGTAGAGCACCTGTTCTTCCTCAGCATACACCTGCAGAACAACAAAAATTGGATCAGTTGGTTAGTCATGGCAGACTTTTAGACAACTGGATTGATAATTTAGTTGCTGCTGGTAAAACTCTTCTTGCAGATCTGTATCAGTTGAGAAGTGATGCGCATAAACTCCGTCAGGGTGTTCAGTCGCTTGAGATTGCAGTTGCAGAGAACTTGGCAAAGGATCGTGTTCTGGTATCTCAGTTATCAGTTGCATATGATGCCTTGGAGATTGTTGAGGACCAAGACAAAGTTTTTATTTGGAGAGAGCAGCACCTTCTCAGAACAGAAATATGTGAGAAGATCTCTTCCAAATTGTTTTCACTCAAGGATGATGTGATTGGAGTACTTGCACTGGTCAGTGGCTTCGTTGTTCAGATTCCGTGTCATTATCTTCTGGAAGATGGTACGTATGTTGAGTTGGATAAAGTTCAAGCAGAGTTCGAGAAGCTGATTCGTGACAGCCTTGAAGGTGAACCTATGGCGCCTAGGTTAGAGAATATTTCAGTAATTGCCGGGTTTGAAGGCGTGAGATATAAAGATAGCATGCACTGTCCGCGAAGTGAGAACTAAAGAAACAAAGCTGTTGTTTTGAGCAATCAAAGTGCCGGATAATGAAGATCGATGAGTTCTTGAGTGAAGTGTTAGACGAGTTGACATGGAGTGATGCGGTTGAGCGTCTGATTAATTTCAAAGGGTTGAGTCTGGCGGCGATTATAGCGACTTCCAGTCTTGATTCTTGTGACTTAACACATCACTATCTCATCCTTGGAATTATCAACACAGGAGTTAGTTTCAGTTAAGTGAGTAATCGTTATTTTGCTTCATCAGAGGCGTGCATGCTTACGTCCATTGATTATTTAATACCCGATTAAGCCCGATGGTAGCCGATTAAAGCATATGCGTTCCTTCATTAGGGTTTATTTGCCAAAGCTTGCATGCATTACCAAGAAGCTGTAGATGAAAGCTCAAAGGTGATTTTAGGGTTCCCTACACCTTGATGTATATAAATAAGAGCTTTTGCTCATTTGTAATTAACTTTTGCTTGAGAGAAATATATGCTGCGCCTACCTTGCCCTCAATATTGCTCTTTTGGTATTTGTTCATGTGTCTTTGCTATTACAGTTGAATGTTATGCCACATAGGGTTTCATGCAATTGTGATAGTGGATTCTTTCCATAGTTTAGATAAATCTGTCTTGTGCATCTTTTTATTGTTATAATCAAACGTTATGCCACATAGGGTTTCGTAAGATTGTGATGATAAAACCGTTTTGTGAAGTCTTTACTATGCTGACCGAGTGTTATGCCACACAGGGTTTCATAGAGTTGTCATGGTAAATCTTCCCATAGTTTAGATAAATCTGTTTTGTGAATCTTTTATCATTACGATCAAGTGTTATGCCACACAGGGTTTCATAAGATTTTGATGATAAATCTGTTTTGCGAGTCTTTGCTATTATGATCAAGTGTTATGCCACATAGGGTTTCACAAGATTATCATGGTAAATTCTTAAATCTGTTTTGTGCCAATAAACTTGTTCAGATTGAGATGATAGTTGCGCCACCTTGCCTTCAAGTAGAGAATCTAAACACGTTTATCGTCTGATAGTCATAACCTTGCTCCGTTTTCTCATGCTCTGTTTTCTTGAGGGAACTAGATAGAATTTAAGTTATTAAGTTTAGTTGTAGTTGAGCGATCCTAGAGGCGAGAGAAAACTCAGCTGCAGCGTATTAGTTTTCAAGAAAGCCTTGTACCTCTACAGCTGAAACAAAAAGACAGGAATTAGTTTAGTTTATTTCCCTTTGCAGGTATTTTTGTAAAGCACAACGAGGGAGCTTCCCCTCCTAATTTGAAGAGCACTCATTGCGTAGTGTACATAGGCTGTTCGTAGCAACTCTTACTCCAGAGGTGTTAGTTGTTACGCCAACACTTGTGAAGAACCATGGACAAGGTTAGAAATGAAAAGCCTGAGCTGCTGATTTTCAGCCTTGAGGGCTGCCTTGTCTTCTCCATCTTTAAGCACTCTTTCTTGAAGGTTTTCGGATACGACTTTGAAGAGACTCAAATCTGCATGTCTGGTATTTCTACCGAGATTAGCCTTGACCATGACGAAATCATCCATATTCACCTCATCCCTTTTCTTGTCTTCTGGGGGCACTGCAGTCTCCATGACTATCTCTTTATCAGGATTCCTATCAAAGTGAACTTGTTTCTTTGCCTTCTTCTTAGGAGGTTCTTGATAGATGTTATCGAGATCATCAACACTCACTTGATATGAAGGCCTTCTCCTAACCCTTCCTAAGGAGTTCTCAAGCCAAGACACAGTAGTATCTTTACTAACTTCCTCAGGAGGTGCTGCTAAAATCTCTTCATCATCTTCGATATCAAGATCAATGTGAATCGGTGTAGAACCTGTCAAAGGTACAGAAACTAATGTTGAAGGTGGCTCCTCTGCTTCATTCTGAGGTACGGGCTCGTCAGGAGGAACTTCTGAATCAACTGTAGGTTGCTCCTGTATGACTATGCCTGAGAAATCCAACCTTCTTTTTACATTTTTATTTGATCTACTACCTTTGACGCCATCTTGAGACTGACTTTTACCCTTTCCTTGACATTATGCGGAAGAGAGGGAATTGTCATGGCGGCTCGCTCTTGGAATGGTGCCCTTTAAGCACTAAAGAAAACCGCTGTAACCAAGGACTTATGTGCATCACGGCCTTCAAAAATGAAAGTGCTTGTTTTTCCCAGTTAACTTGGCCGGAAGGAAACGATCCGATTAGTTTACGAGTGTATCGGAAGAAACTTTATCTTCATCATCGTGCGACGGCGCTTCTATATCTTCATTTTAAGCGGTCTTTCATCGATGGAGAGTGAGCTTTGCTATAACCTCGCCCTCTTTTATCGATGGCAGGTAACGTATTAGCGGTTGCTGCGTGGGCGTGGGCGCTTAGCGAGGATGGGTAGCTCACCGTGCATGCTGTAGAAGCATACCGGTAGTCTGCATGTATAAATACCCAACCCTAATGGAAAGTGAAGAGGGTTTCATACGTTTCCTCAAAGGCTGTGAACAGTGAGCTTGCCTCAAGAACTCCATGAAGATGACCTCATCGGCGGATACCTTAGCAACATGGTAGGGCACGAGATAACCATAGACCCTAAGATAGGTAAAGGTAGGAAACTATATAAACCAATCCGCCCATTCCGCCATTGCTGCCCTGGCAACTGAAGAGATGCAGACGTGCAATTCGTTGTCTAGGTCCCGCATTGTGTACATCAAGAAGGCCTCGTTCACCCTTTTGTAGTGGTGCAACGACTTTGTGAACTCCAATTGGGGATAGTAGTTATATATGTGTTGTACGCTCAATGATCCCTCGGTGTTTAACCCTCTGAATTGACCTTGATAGGCCACCAGGTAGACTAGGTATGACACCATGTGGAATACATGAAACTGGAAGTATTATGTTATTTGCTGATGTAGACAGTCACTAATCAAAGTAGGCCAATCATAGAATTCGGTTTTCTTCATGATGTGAGGTATGGCATAAAACATCCAAGGTTGGAACTTGGTGGCATCTTCTGAGCCAGTGACCCTGTTGAGCAAAGTGATGTGATGGCAACCTCGTCCTTGAACTCCCCTCGCTCGACATTCTTGGGCAATGTTTTATGTTTTTCTTTCATCCATCTCTGTGCAATCTTCTTGCTACATTTATCTTTATGCATATTCCATATCCTTTCGCATTCACCCTTTGAGAGAGTTACGCTTTCAGGCCACAGGGGAATGGAAAAACACTTTTCGATCATATCAGGCTTTAGACTGCAAATCAATCTACCGTTTGCTGACTGAATCTCCCTATTAGCCGGGTTGTAATGCTTAATGCAAGCGATTACGAACTCAAGGCTCTGAACTGATATAGGAATTGACGCTGCTGCAAGGAGTCCAGAATGTCCCAGGTTCTTGATTGAAGTGTTGCCTGGTCTCTCCAAGGCATGTAGATCGAACACCGGCTTGACATGATGCAAGTCTGTCTCAGCTGTTTTGATATAATTGTGAAAGAGAGTTGATTCGGACTTGAAAAGATTAGGAGTGTACTCCATTTCAGAAAACTCGAAGAATGACTGTAAACTCGCCTTGGTTCAGACAAGTCTTGAGCAACTTCTATTTTTAGAACGCTGATTTTTGTACTCCAACGGACAAATTTTTGAGAAATTTTTTTGACATATGGGTTTTGTTCAGAATATTGATGCAAGACAACCCAAATCGTCCGTTTTTGAAAATTTTGAATTTTGCCTGAAAAAGCAGCAAACCCTAATTTCTTCAAATTTTCCCGAAAAAAGATGGCATCTAGGTTTTGTTCAGAATGTGATTAGAAATGGACCCAATTGATTAGATTTGCAAAACCCTGACGTTTGATCAAAAAAGCAACCAACCCTAGGTTTTTTTAAAAAAAAGCTGTGATATGGGTTTTCTTCAGAAGACTAATTGGAAAGGACCCAGATGGTTGAATTTTGAATGCACTGAGGTTTTCACTGACATGCAAAATAAAAGCACTTGCTGCAAAAGCAATTGAAGTTCTTGAAAAATTCTTGAGGAAGATTGAGGCAAAAGACCCAAATGGCGAGAAAAATGGAAACCTTGACTATACATTTTACTGAAAAATTAGATCAATACGGAACAAAAGCTTGAAAAAGCAAGGGTTTATGCTTGCTGGTCATTATAAAACCAGCAAGGATGGATTCTTGAATCACAAAAATTCTTCAAACTTGCTGCTCCAACTTTCTCCTCTGGATGCTACCTGCAAAAATAATGAAAAATACATGAAAGAATGATGTTAAATAGACTTTAGGGCTTTGGATTAGGTTTTGTTTTCTTTGCTTTTATTTCCAAAACCCTAAAACTCAGTCTCCTTGAACTTGGACGCCATTCTCCTCTTGCAATTTTGAAACCCTTTGAAAACTTCGAAAAATATTCTAATGCATGAACATTTAGGCACCCTTCTAATGCTTCACCGAAACCCACTTCCTTCGATGTTAGCCAAATTTTGATATTTCAACTTTCCTTCATTTTGAGCGTATACTTCACCTCGATTTCCGTTTGCGAACAGGAATTCAGAAGCGAACTTTGGTGATTCGAAAGAAGTTACGGAAATCGGCGAAAGACTTCAATACATTTTCAAATTCATGGGAGCCTTTTCCTTCCAGGGGCGCCCATTTCTTCCAGAGATAGCCATTTTCATGATCTTCAAATTTCTTCATTAAATCCCTTCTACAGACGATCTCGTCGAATCTGGAGCTTCGGACGTCGGATTGACTGGATGTTATACTCATCGTGAAGCTAACGAAGAATGAAGAGGGGTCTTCTGGGATGAACTTAATCAAATAATGATTTTAGAGCCCTCAAAAGTTTGAGCGCCTTCTTGGTAGGCTTACTACTTTCAGTTAATTTTATTTTTGATTTTTTGTGTTTATACGAATTACACGGTTCTCAGCCTTTGTCGGACCCTACTTTCAGCTCCTCGTATCTGGTGACTACGAACTCCGATTGACGTGTTGGATATCTCGCTGGAAAGCTGGATCAATTGCGAAGAGATTACGTTAGAGCCTCGTCTGCGAATTCATTCATTTGGGCTCTTGAAAACTTGGGCGCCCTTCTTCACCTGGGGCGCCCATTCTTCCTAGACTTAACCATTTTTTCATAATTTTCAACTTCAAGTTTAAAATCTTCACTCTGAACCTTTGTCTTTGATCTGAATTCGCCGGAAGACGACCAGTTGAATATGCTGATGAAGACAGGCATCGCGAAGCTGGGCAGAATCTGAAAAGATTGAGCATACTTTTGGGTTATAACTGCTGAATTTACCCCTCCACAAAGTTGGGCGCCCTTCTTCAACAGGGGGGCCCACTTCTTCCAGTGTTAGAAAATTTTCATGAATTTTCACTTTTCTTTCTCGTTCTTCATGCATGTTCATCATTTCATCTTCTGTCGAATGTTTAAGTGCTGAAACTGACGCCTGGCAGCCGGCTGACCTCCATTGGTGACCTCGAAGCTCCAGATATGCTTCTGAAAAAGCAGAAAAGACCCACTAGGGCAAAACTGATTATTTTTAGATTTTGACTGCACCAACCTGATACGGACGCATTTTGAGCCAATCAAAATCAGTTTGGACCCTATCGGACCAACTTTCTATTTTTAGAAAATTTTGCTAGTATCCGTTTCGAAAGAAACCCAGAAAACGTTACTTATTTTAGAAAATTTCTAAAAATAGCAGTTTTCCTAAAATTTAGGGATGAAAAACTGAGATCTGGGTTTTGTAGATTAAGCTGCTCTTAGCAGACCCAGATTGTCAGAAATTGAAAATTTTGCGTTTTAACCCCTCATGCAAGACATGCACACCCAAATTCTGACCTTTTTTACTGATTTAACAAGACTTTTACTCATTTCTTCAAAATGTCTAAGTGTGACAAAAATTTTAATTTTGGGGTACAACACTAATTTCATATTGTTCGATGCATCCTTAAACAATTTTGACCATGTACTTTGATTTTTATCAAACTTATCATTAATAGTAATCTATTTTATATTTTTCAGGTCACAAATGTTGATGGAACTTGGAGGGTTGGTGGTCTTCTAGCTCTTTCACGTGCATTTGGTGATGTTTACTTGAAGAAGTAGGTTGATTCATTCTAGTATTTTTTTGTACAGTTCCTAAATTTGAGGTACCTATTTTTCTTTTCTAAATAAGCATTCATAGTTTATCTGATATTCATGGTTCTAAAACTCTAGCTTGGGAAAAACTTGGTGACACATAATTTTGACTAGGACTTCGGACTTGCAATAGACTCGGGAAAAAACTTCGCATATTAAAAAATACATAAATTTATAAAATAAAGTTAAATAATATGCAGAGTATCGTTAAAAAGTATAAAAAATGAATTTAGAGAATGTATAAGTGTATTTTCCGATGTTGCCCAAGGATGCCTTCCCAAGGGCTTAGACACCCATTCTAAGGACAAGGACAAGACGTCCTTCCCCCATCTCCCCTTTTTTTAAAGAAATTTGGGACGTCCCCTAAAAAGGAAATATCCAGGGGATGTCCCCTTGTATTTTATTAAAATTGGGAATACCTTGGCATCCTAGGGATGTCAAGGATTCCTCCCATTACTGCACCTTTTAAACAGCAAAAGAAAATGCGGAAGGCATCTCGTGAACTTGTTGAGGAATCCAAGCAGTCTTCTAGATTTAGAAAAGCTAAATTGATAGTGCTCATGGGCTGGAAATTATGACATGCGGTTCCAATCCCTTCATAAAGGAACTAGGAAAACTCGTTCCTCAAACAAAATCCAATGAAACAAAAATGCATTCACAAACAAAATGATAAATAACAACTCCTTAGCATCCATTTGGCTATACAGAAACAAAAATGTAGAGAGTGGGGCATCACTTGTTAGAAGAAACTTCACAGCAAACTCATGGTGGTCAGAGTTTTATTTGAATGTCAGCTAAGAGCCTTGTTTTAGATCGAAGTCAAGTCAAAGTTAAATTACTAAGCATGGGAGGTTGCTCACAAGAAGTGATACTATCTTATGCTTTCTAGAGGAAACATATTAAACCATTCAAACTAAATTTTTTTGTTTATATGATGTTTTCAATGTGTTTATGAGACTAGGCAAACTTAATTGAATCTGTTTTGGGTTGGCATTGACCCAAACACATCTATGGTTGCTCTCTTTCAAATGCAAAGATGTTTCAAGAGTAAAATATTTTGTGCGGGCTTCATGTTTATATTTTTGAGTAGATATATTTAAATGTGCATGTTTTTAAAATTTCAATTTTTTTTCATTAATTTAAGTCATTTTTAGGTACTTTTAGTTTATTTGTATTTAAAATTTCAAGTATTACTTTTTTATATATTATTTTAGCAGCCGCCTCATCATCTTACCATCCACAAAATGTGGGAATTTTCACTGTCCCTGAAAAATCACTCCCTTGTCCCTCAAACTTGGAGAAATACTAATATTTTCTAGTAGTTTCAGACCAGAATGGAGTACAATAGTCATCATAATTGTTGTGTATAGAAACTACAGTACTGAAACCATAAGTTGTACAAGGATATGAATTAGAATTCATACAGTGAACATTCACATAAGAGTATAGAAAGTGATGCTTTATTTTAGAGGTAGTGTTTAATACAATGCAAGCAGTGCATGTAGGACCTATCATAAATGAACATCTGTACATTGAAAATGGAAGTTCCAATTCGAGGACCAATGGTTACCAATTGAGACACAATTATTGGTCTAATCGTTTACAACCGCCTATAACTGGCACTACCTTAACCAAAAATGATAACAACAAAACTAAGTTGGCACGTGTATTAACATAGCTTAATAATGTCTACATTATCCCCATCCCCCACAAAAGAAAGTCAATTTCCAATCTGATGTAGATTATGAAGAAAATTTTGTTTAATTCCTCCAAGCTTTTTGTCATTTCCTTAATTTTTATTTCATGCTTGGTGACCTTTTTCAATTTCCCATTCTATTTATATGCATAATGGAGCTCTTCTTCAAGGCAAACTTCTTCTTCTTCATTGCATTCTTGGTCAACTTCTTCTCCTTCATGTTCGCTATTTGTGTCTTCCATGGCCATAAATAGTATTTCTTCTTCATCATTGCTTTGGCATTCATCACTCTGTTCTTCTAAAGAGCTGCTTTCTTTCTTTGAATAAAAGCTCTTTTTATGTTTTTGGAATTTCTTCTTTGAGTTATGCTTAGAATTTTTATTTCCCTTTTTCTTTGTATATACATCATTTTCATCCTCGCTTGTGTCACTTTCATTTTGAGGACATTTAGAAGCATAATGTCCAACTTCTCCACAATTGAAACATTTAAAAGGAATTTTTCCTTTATACTTCCCATTTCCTTTCTTTAGCTTTCTCATGAAATAAGCCTCTTCCTCATCACTGCTTGCATTCTCGCTTGATGCACAATGCTTGGTTTTGCCTTTCTTGGATGCTTTGAAGGAAATCTCATTTTGTGGTGTTTTTTCTTCAATTGTCATTTCATAAGCAGCAAGAATCCCATGAAGTTCATCTTTTGCCAATGTGTCTAGATTTGCCAATTCTTCTAATGCTGACACCTTGGAATCAAATCTCGGAGATAAGGATCTTAATATCTTATTAACAACGAATGCATCATCAACATCTTCACCAAGTCCTCTCATAATATTCATAATTTCATCAACATGAAGAAAATATGATGCTATGTCTTCATCATCTTTCATTTTAAGGCTTTCAAACTTCCTTCGATGAGTTTGCAACTTTGCTTTCTTCACTTTGGCATCTCCTTCATAAATATTTTGGAGTTTGACCCATATTTCTTTTGCTGACTTGCAACGCATGACCTTCATAAACTCAGAATCTGTTAAACTGCAAAGAAGAGCATGCTTGGCTTTGGCATTATTTTCACTTTTCTTCTTTCCGAATTGATCCGTTGGAGGGGTGGATGGAGGTGTATAACCACCTACAACAGATTGCCAAACATCAAACCCAAGAGCATTCAAGTAAGCTGTCATGTCCCCATCCTAGTCAGCGCAGCTGGTGACAAGGTTAGCCTATCATTTCGATCCTCGTAGGCTGACAGGAGTGTGCAGAGGATCATCTGGGGCAGTTGCTCAGTGTTTGGTAGCTCCAGTTTTGCAGTTGTGTCAGGTTGGGCCTTCGCAGAATCTTCCAGTGTGCATTTTCAGGAACTTTCTATTTTTAGAAAGTTAGGTCAGGCGGAAGTTGCTATTTCGGGCAGGGCACCTGGTTCAACCATTCAGCTCAGAATCGACCCTGTTCAGCAGTTTGATGTTCAAACGGAGAAATAAGGAGTATTTAATGAATTATTAAATATTTAATATTTTGACTTTATAATAAAGTCACTTTATTGAAATATTTAAATACTTAATTAATTGGCCTAAATTATAAAGTATTTATTATACTTTATAATAAAGTATTAAATGTTGACTTAATGAGTATTTTATATTCATTAAAATATGGACGCCAATAATTAATGATTTCTCCTAAGTTTAAAAGTGCAAATTAAATCATTTATTTAAATGATTTATTAAAAAGGAGATTGGGTCGAATTTCTTCAAGGGATATGTATTTCCTCTCAAGGCAAAATCGAACTATTCTGATATTATTATTCAATTTTGCCTTTATTGCTCTGAGCATTGGAGTTTGCAAACCCTAGGGTTTCTGGCAAACGAACATTTCTGGAGAACGAAAACTCTTCAGAGATCAGGCAGACTGAGGCTGTGAAATACCAGTTGAAGCTTGCACTTGGTGATTTCATCCAGAGATCACAGATTGGATTTACTGAGTTACTTATTCAGAGTCAGCAGAGAATCATCATCAGATAAATAAGGCGGCTTCATCAGAGGACTTTATTCAGTGTTCTGGCATTATTTCTTGTAGCCGTACCATTCTATTTGCTGCAGCAGACAGGCCGTACATTTCTGTACTTGCAGGCCGTACCTTTATTTCTTGGGAGACTCGCCTTCTATCTTCAGATTCTGGCTCTGGGATCTAGGCGTTTGGTTTCCTGGACTTTACCGGAGATCTTGCATTGTTATCGGAGATTGGAGATTCATTCTTTATTTCTGGCCGTACCATCTTCATTTATTGCAGCCGCCACCAGGTTCCTTAGAAATTTATTCATTTCTTGTTCATTTATCAATTTTTCATCATTGTAAAAGCTCTATAAAAATAATGAAATAATGCGCCCATGTTCTCTAGCATATTTGAGCTTATTCTGAGAAGATTTAGAATTTATTTGAATTTATTAGCATTTATTGAGAAAATCGCAGCTTTTAGAATTTGTCTGAAAATCTTCAAAAACACAAAAAAACCAAAAATTGCAAAAACAACTAAATATCAGTTAGGGTTTGGAACAGAGAACCATCAGGGTTCTGACAGTGGTATCAGAGCACAGATCTCCTGCCATCCTGTGCTTTTTCAGTGCTTTTTCAGAATACAGGGTGCTTTTTAGTGCTTTTTCATGAACAGAGATACCATTCACTACATTAAAGGTGTAGGGACAGGCAAAGACGAGGATTGGACAGGTCCACCTATCCCTGAAGGTCAGACCATATCAGGAGTACTTGGTATTCACAGATCCAGTTCTGACGGCAGTGAAAACAGTGTTGCAACCCTAATGGCAGAACGTGAGACTTCCTCAGAGACTCGCAGGGATCCAGGGAAGGCGCATGCAGAGGGTGATATTACTGAGGAGGAGTTTAGACGGAGGCATGATAATATGATGGACATGATGTCTCAGTTGATGGGTACCATTAGGCAGTACACACCCACACAGCCTCATTACATACAGATTGGTCAGACGAGCGGGACTGCACCAGTGGATCAGCCATTAGCATCAGCACCTCGACAGTCGTCTCCGATCTATCAGGAGCGTAGGCCAGGTCAGCCTACTTTCTTACCTAGGGAGACTCCACCACAGACTCCAGGGGCAGAGCATCAGGGGCAGCATCAGGAGTTTCAGCCACACAATGGCATGTCCGTGGCAGACTTGACGAGATTTCATGGTGAGTACATGTCACTAGCACCTGAGATCCGGCAGGCACTTACATTCCATGAGTTTATAGATGTTTATAAACCCAGAGGAGGAGGCAAATTTGACCACAGACCCCCACAGCATCAGCAGCCGCAGCCACAGGTGAATAGGGATTTGCAGTATGCGGTGAGCAAGATTACATTGCCATATTTTGATGGGTCTGAAAAGACATCAGCGAGGTCTTGGGTCCAGAAATTGGACAATTACTTGTCACTCAGGCCTATGCAGGAGGATGAGGCAATTAAATTTGCTACTTTACATCTTGACGGAGTAGCACATGATTGGTGGCACCATGGCATGTATACGCTAGGCCATCATGCGGTCAATACCTATCAGGAGTTCACCAGCAGACTGATAGAGAGGTTTGATAAGAAGGATCCAGAACTGTATTTCAGAGAGTTGGCTCAGCTCAGACAGACAGGCAGTTTGGATTCATACATTGGTGAGTTTCAGAGAGTGGCAGTCATGGTCACAGGGATTTCAGAACGGAGACTCATCATACTCTTCGTTGAGGGTTTGACAGAACCCATGAGAGGTTGGGTTAAGGCTTTTGACCCACCCACACTTCAGGAGGCCATGCGGAAGGCGAGAAGCATGGAACTTGCAGCACCTCGCAGCAAGTTCAATTCAGGGTCAACATCATACACGAGACCCAATAGGCCTTTTGATAGAAACAATGACAGGAATAGGCCTTTTGACAGAAGAAAGGATCAACCGGATCCTAAGAGGCAGAATGCACCACCATTTGACAGGGAAACGTTGAATGAATTGCGTAAGAAAAAGTTATGTTTTTGGTGCAAGGCACCCTATGATGAAAAACATATATGCCCACTTCGTCCGAAGGTCAAAAATAATCAAATGGAGTGGTTTTACGAGGGCGAAGAGCAATCTGATCTGTTAGACCAGCAAGCTGATTCCGAGCCTTCAGATGATGAGAGGTCCGAAAATGAGGGTGAACATGAAGGCGGAAGGAAGCTACAAGAAGCCCATCTGACTAGCCTTCAGAGAGATGGTTCATTTCGACTTCGGGGGCTCTTAGCAGGTCAGAAGGTGATTACATTGTTGGATACTGGTGCTACACACAATTTCATTGATGCACGTTTAGTGGAGAGGCGTGGCATCCAGACAAAGGCTTTTGAGGGTATTCGAGTCAAGGTGGCTGACGGATATACCCTCAGGTGTGACCGAAAGATTACTGATCTTCCGATGAGATTGAACAACTATGAATTTAAGACTGAATTCTATGTTGTTAATATGGGGGATACAGATGTGGTATTAGGGATGGCATGGTTGCATGATTTGGGTGAGTTCACACTCAACCTACGTGATATGGAGATGAAATTCAAGGTTGACGGGAGACCACATGTCATCAAGGCCATTAGAGACAGTAATCTTAGGATGGTTTCATTCAGACGGATGGTATGATATAGTTGGCCCGGAGCAGCGTTGATTGGGCAGCAGAGTGCATGTTGATGCCAGCCCAGCAGGAGCAGCAGAAGGGTGAGTACCACCCTGACATTCAGATACTGAGGACTAAACACTCCAAAGTGTTTAGTGACATTCCACTTGGAAGACCCCCAGACAGAGGGACAGAGCATATCATTGAGTTGGAGGAGGGCGCAAAGCCCGTTATGATCACTCCCTACAGACATCCGAAACGACTCAAGGATGAGATAGAGAAGACCATTAATGAGTTGTTAGCTATGGGCCACATCAGACCTAGCAAGTCTCCTTTTTCTTCATCGGTTGTATTGGTGAAGAAGAAGGACGGATCACTTCGGATGTGTATTGATTACAGGCAGCTCAACAAAAGAACAATCAAAAACAGGTACCCTATTCCACGCATTGATCAGCTAAAAGATGAATTGCACGGAGCTGTCTTCTTTACGAAGATTGATTTGAGATCAGGGTACCATCAGATTCAGACGAGGGAGCAGGATATTAAGAAAACCGCTTTCAGGTGTCATTGCGGTCACTTCGAGTTCTTGGTTATGCCCTTCGGGTTAACCAATGCACCTGCCACCTTTCAGGCGACTATGAATAGGGTTTTCAGTGCTCAGTTGAGGAGATTTGTGTTAGTCTTCTTCGACGACATTTTGGTTTATAGCAGGTCATGGGATGAGCATTTGGCTCATTTGGATACAGTCTTGGGTATCTTAGCAGACGAGTCGTTCTATGCTAAGGAATCCAAGTGTGAGCTTGGTATGGAGGAGTTGTTATATCTGGGGCACATCATCAGTGCCAAGGGAGTGAGTATGGACCCCGAAAAGGTCCGAGCTATTGTTGACTGGCCTGTACCTGAGAACCTTACGCAGCTCAGAGGCTTCATTGGGTTGTGTGCATTCTACAGGAGATTTGTTATAGTTCTCACGCCACGCAACACCTCTATCAATTTTGACGGTAAGGGGCTTTACTTGTCACCACAGCGCCAGGAGTGCTTTGACAGGCTTGCGTGACTGCGACTTCATGTCCGTAAGCAGCATTGCCTCGACTTACGGTCATTTGATTTATTTTGTGATGCTTCAAGAGAGGCATTGGTTCCGGCTTTGATGCAAGGAGCTTACATCCGACAGCATTTGAGAGCAGGAACTGTGGCCCCAGAGATTTTATAGTATTTACTTACAAGGAGATGTTAGCCATTATGCATGCATTGGCCAAGTTCAGGCAGTACCTGGTAGGCAGCAAATTCAGTGTACGCACAAATCATAACAGCCTGAAACATTTCCTAGGACAGCGAGACTTGAATGAGAGGCAGCAAAAATGGGTCAGTAAACTGCAGTCATATGACTTCGATATCACTTTCATTAAGGGAAAGCAGAATGTTGTAGCTGACGCCTTGTCTCGCAGACCCCAGTTGAATGCCTTAGCACAGATCACGGAGGATTGGAGGCATCGGATTATTGCTGAGTATGCTAAGAACCCGTGGGCTTCTAGCATCGTTGACAGGACAGAGCAGGACGACAGGTACACTATTGTAGATGACTTGATCATTTACAAGGGGCAGATTCTTTTGGTTCCTGACTCTGAGGTGCAGATTACAGTTTTGAGAGCCTTTCACGATCTTCCTATGGCGGGCCATCCTGGATACTATAAGACATACAAAATGGTTCGGGAACGGTTTACTTGGAAAGGGCTGAAAACTGATGTCTTACAGTATGTCCGCGAGTGTTCTGTTTGCCAGCAGAACAAGCAGGAGCACACTTATCCTGCTGGATTGCTTCAGCCACTTCCGATACCTGACAGGAAGTGGGAGTGTTTATCGATGGACTTTATCACGGGTTTGCCGAAAGCCCAGGGTAAAGATTGCATCTACGAGTGGTGGATCGCTGACTAAATACGACACTTTTTCCGACATTACTACTTTCACAAAGACGCAGCATCGCAGAGTTGTTTTTCGTAGAGGTATTCGCCGATGGGTTGCCTCTTATTTATAGTCGGGCCGATAGAGACAATCGGTTCATGAGAAACTTTTGGCAGGAGTTGTTCAGGCTTTGTGGGACCGAACTGACACCGAGTACCAGCTACCATCCGCAGACAGATGGACAGACAGAGATTGTAAATAAGTGGGTGGAAGGTTATTTGCGTAATTATATAGCTGGTCAGCAGAGAGCTTGGGTGAGATGGATTTACTTGTGCGAGTATTGTTATAACTCGACTCACCATATGACGATACAGATGACACCCTTTATGGCTTTATACGGTTATGAGGCTTCAAACTCGATCCGAGCATTGAGCGAGCAGCGTGAGTGCCGAAAAGTGTGGGATATGATGCGTAGTCGCCATTGAGGTCTCTCCCGGTGACAATATCCGGCACAGAATCGATAAGCAAAGATACCGACGTAAGAGGGTTGAGCCGCATTTTGAGGTGGGTGATATGGTACCTCATGTTGTACTCGTGATCAGCCGCCTACTCATGAAGAGTGGGCAGAAATCCAAAACCTCGCTACTATGGTCCATTTCAAGGTCGACGAAAGTGGGCGCAGGTTGTTATGAGTTGGACTTGCCACCGATAGCAAGGTCCATAATGTATTTCACGCCACCGAAAAAGGCATTGGGTCAACATGTGATACCCTCTCCAGTTTTGCCACCCCTTGATGACGAAGGGAAACTGATATTAGTACCTGAGGCCATCCTCGAGATGAGAGAGAGACACCTTCGGAGGCGGGTGATTAGGGAATATCTAATCAAGTGGAGAGATCTGCCAGTTGAGGATGCTACATGGGAGCCAGAGGAGATCTTACAAAGATTCAGAGTTGAGATTGCTTCAGGACAAGTAATTTCGGGAGTGGGCGGATCGCCATGTCCCCCATCCTAGTCGGGCCAAGTACTCGGTGACGCAGGTTAGCTTCATCATTCTCGATCCTCGAGGCTAACAGAGGCAGAGATCATCCGCGCTTGCTCGTTTGGTAGCTCCAGCTTTGCGCTTGTGTCGCTGGGCCTTCGCACTTCCAAAGGAGCATTTCTCGTGAACTTTCTATTTTTAGAAAGTTAGGTCAGGCGGAAGCTGCTATTTCGGGCAGGGCACCTGGTTCAACCATTCAACTCAAAATCGACCCAGTTCAGCAGTTTGATGTTCAGACGGAGAAATAAGGAGTATTTAATGAATTATTAAATATTTAATATTTTGACTTTATAATAAAGTCACTTTATTGAGATATTTAAATATTTAATTAATTGGCCTAAATTATAAAGTATTTATTATACTTTATAATAAAGTATTAAATGTTGACTTAATGAGTATTTTATATTCATTAAAATATGGACGCCAATAATTAATGATTTCTCCTAAGTTTAAAAGTGCAAATTAAATCATTTATTTAAATGATTTATTAAAAAGGAGATTGGGTCGAATTTCTTCAAGGGATATATATTTTCCAGTCAAGGCAAAATCGAACTATTCTAATATTATTATTCAATTTTGTCTTTATTGCTCTGAGCATTGGAGTTTGCAAACCCTAGGGTTTCTGGCAGACGAACGTTTCTGGAGAACGAAAAACTCTTCAGAGATCAGGCAGACTGAGGCTATGAAATACCAGTTGAAGCTTGCACTTGGTGATTTCATCCAGAGATCACAGATTGGATTTACTGAGTTATTCATTCAGAGTCAGCAGAGAATCATCATCAGATAAAATAAGGCGGCTTCATCAGAGGACTTTGTTCAGTGATCTGGCATTATTTCTTGGAGTCTGTACCATTCTATTTGCTGCAGCAGACAGGCCGTACATTTCTGTACTTGCAGGCCGTACCTTTATTTCTTGGGAGACTCGCCTTCTGTCTTCAGATTTTGGCACTAGGATCTAGGCGTTTGGTTTCCTGGACTTTACCGGAGATCTTGCATTGTTATCGGAGATTGGAGATTCATTCTTTATTTTTGGCCGTACCATCTTCATTTATTGCAGCCGCCACCAGGTTCCTTAGAAATTTATTCATTTCTTGTTTATTTATCAATTTTTCATCATTGTAAAAGCTCTATAAAAATAATGAAATAGTATGCCCATGTTCTCTGGCATATTTGAGCTTATTCTAAGAAGATTTAGAATTTATTTGAATTTATTAGCATTTATTGAGAAAATCACAGCTTTTAGAATTTGTCTGAAAATCTTCAAAAACACAAAAAAACCAAAAATTGCAAAAACAACAAAATATCAGTTAGGGTTTTGGAACGGGTGATAACCATCGTGGTTCCTCGGACAGTGGAGTCATCATTCACCGGCAGCGGAAAATTGAAGCACGAAATGGCAAATCAAAGAAATGGCCGTATGGTGGCGAGTACATTCTTTTTGAAAAGGCACTCTTGTTTTTGAGGCACCAGACGTATTTTTTAACACTTGTAGCTCCCAACAGAATTTTAATCAGAGAAGTTTTGGCTATGCAATGGATGTGTCAGCTCAACTCCAGCGTCAACCGGGCACTGGGAAATCAGAGTTCAACAAAGGCTACAATGACATTTTCAACGAACTACAAAATAAGAAGTTAGCTAAAAATCTCTACTTTTGATGGGGGACGTCTGGAGAGTCAAACTTGGACTTTTTAGAATCAGGAAAATATTCTAAGCGAACCCAGAAGAAGAGATTTCAGTTAACTCAATAAAATAATATTAAATTTTTAGTCTTAGCATGCCAACTTTAATGACGCAATTTTTCTCAATATTTTAACATTGGCGCCTATCTTGAGACTCAAATGCAAATTCGCATGTTGAGTGAGACTGAATATTTTAATATTTTAAATATTTCAAGACTCCAAGTCAGTTTCTGTTGAGCAAAGTGAGGTCCAATCAGATAATTCCTTTCGAAATCAGGGTTTATTCTTGCAGTTGGCGCCATTAACCATGAATTTCTTTATTTATTGCAAGATGGCGTCCATTTCTCTCACAGCAGGTTGACGAGCAAGCAAATTTTCTCATTGTGTGAGCAAATTTTCTCAGCAATCAACATTCGAAGGCACTACAGATATTGTTTTTCAAATTTCCTTGCAGATACAAGTCCAGATTAATCAGCAAACTCCAGACAAGCATGGCAATTTTAGCAGGAGCAAAACATAAAAACTTCTATCTTTTGTCTTAAATTCTTCTATTCTCATCTTAGGTTTTCTTTGCATGTCCAAGATTCGGCGACTTTTGACAAATTTGATCATCTGGGTTGGTTGTGCACGGCTTCCTCTACAAAACCCATGTGTTAGAATTTTTCAGGAAAATTTGTCTCAAAGCTTCAATTCTCGAAGCTCTGCTTTTCTCGACTGAAATTCCTTTGCATGGTAGGGTAAAAGTCAATATTTTTCAAAACGGAGGATCTAGGTTGGCTTAGAATCATCTTCTGCACAAAAGTCATATTTTAGTTTTTCTCAGAGAAATTGCCCTCCGGAAACCCTAAAACCCCTACAGTTCTCGATTAAAAAATCTTTGCATGACAAGCTAAACGGCGTTTTTTTGCAATTCTGACATTGTGGGTTGTCTTAGAATCACTTTCTGCACATAACCCACGTCTCAGAATTTTGTAGAAATTGCCCTCCGACAGGGCATTTTTAGCCTCATTAGGAGATGTTTTAGCTTTCCAGAGAAAGTTGTCAAAACATAGCCGTGTTTACAGTCAACAGGTGAGTTTTCAAAATGTAGTTCACACAGACTAAATTCAAGGCCAAGTCGGTCTTAATTCATGATTTCATCAAGATGAGCTGACACTAATTTACATCAAGTACAACCGATGGTTGATTCAAACAATTTGACAGGCGTAGTCACTCAAACACCAAAAGTCTCATACTTCGTATAGCTGTTAGCTTTTCAAGGCCACTTTAGAGGGTTGATACCGTTGGAATTCTGCATGTGTGGCGAGTTCGGTACATTTCTCACAACCAGAGTGTTCGCGGTCAAACTTCGCAGTTTCGTCATGCAACACTCTTCCATTGAGAAAAACGTGAAAAGCATCAAAAGCGTAAAGCTGTAGAGGGAACAGAGGCCATCACTCCAGTTACGGAGCCGCCAGAGTTACCAGCTGATGAATTGCTAGTTGAAGTGTGCAGATATTTCCAGGATTGCTCAAGTTGTTGACAAGCAGTGAATTGACAGTTGAGACATGTGACGACCTCTAGATGGTGATGCAGTCAACGACCTCGTGGAGGTGCTAATTGCTCGAGACCGCGGCCAGTGAACTTTAGATCAGGACGTCCCACCTTTTCAGGATAGACATCAGACACAACAGTTAACTCGATGCCTCTTTCTGAGTTAACTCATTCCACATTTCATGCCATGTCTGTCTTGGAATCATTTATGTACAGTTGAAGTTCTCATTTAGTTTTCATTTCAATAAGGACGTGCATGTTGCACATGTCCATTTAGTTTAGTCTTGTTTCGGTTAACTAATGGTAGTTTTCCAGTTAATTGTATAGTTTCATTTATTTAGGTTTAGCAATAAAATCTTGCATGATTGCAAGACTGTAGTTGACTCAAGGTGATTTTAGGGTTCCCTACACCTTTGATGTCTATAAATAAGAGCTCTTTGCTCATTTGTAATTAATTTTTGCATGCAATAGCATACATGCTGAGCAACCTTACCTAGAGTGTTGCTATTATGTATTTGTTCAAAGAACTTTTATTATGATAATAAATAGTTGTGCAGCCTTACTTGAATGTTATTATTATGGTACTTGTTCACCTTAGTTAAATGGAGTGGCTAGTTTGATCATTTATTGTATGTTTGTCTCGCCAATGCAATTTGTTGTCCTAGTTGGCTATCTTATGTTATGTTTAACAATCTTTGTTTCATATCTACAGCTCAGATAGGTGTTGTCACCTCCTTGGGAATTTAGAAGTGAAGATTGTCATTTAATGTTGTGCTAATAATCTTTCTTTCATCCTACGCCTTGGATAAGTGTCGTCATCTCCTTGGAAATCCTGACTTAAAGATTATCATAAAACCATTCCTACTCCTTTTTCCTCATGCTCTGTTTTCTTGAGGAGAATTGGATAGATTAAAGCATTTAGTTTAGTTGTAGTTAGGATCTGCAAAACTAGAGAAAACCCTTAGCTGCAACGTTCTTGGTTTCCTTAACCTTGTGCCTCTTCCAGCTGAGTTGAAAAAGATAGGATTTAGAATACTTTATTTTTCAATGCATATCAGCATAAGAGGGAGCTTCCCCTCCTAATTTGAAGAGCAGTCATTACGCATTGTGCATAGCTATCTGTACCAACTCGCACTCCAGAGGTGCTAATTGTTACGCCAACAATACCATAGCTATCATAATCCATAAGTTTTGTACACTTAAAACACTTGATAATTTAGAAATGATGTTTCCTTCAGCTCAAATTTTATTTTGTACTTATTTGATCAATGTATACTTATGTTTGTGATCAAAGTAGCTTCTAATTGATAAGTTTATTGGTTGATTTATTGAAGGATTAATAGTAAAGGATTTAAATACTTAAAAATCTCTATATTTCATGTTTTTTCAATTTGCCAAGTCTTTTTTGAGTTTCAATGTCAGTTGAAGTTTGAGTAAAAAATTAGCTTGTCAAGTTTGAGCCGAGTCGGATTCTTGTAACTATGGTCATAATTGACCCCTTGAACAATCAATTTACAGTCCCCTTCAATAAAGAGATGATCTATCCAATGAACAAAATCCATTCATAACTTGAGATCCAGGCCTCCTCCTTCAACTATATTATCAAAGGTTTTCTAATGAATGAGGCACCAAAACTAATAACATTCATTTGCATTGTCTTTTAGGATGCAACTAGAAGAAATATTTTTTTGTTCTTATCTTCACCGTAAAAATTAAGTTTGCATCATCCTAGATAGTGTGGCTGAGAGTCAATTGAATTATATCAGCCACACACTAAATTCAAAGTATTTAAAATAAAATAGACAAAAGAATTACCTCACAAAAAATACACACGCATGAAATAAATTGCAGAAATGGATACAAGGCAACTAAACATTGTAATTCTATTTCAACTCAAATACATTTTAAACTTGGCCTGCATGATCCTTCTTTGAATATAGACAATCTTCTAATACAGAACTTCCCATTCATGTTATGAAGCTATTAGTGTCTTTTTACAGACTTAGACTCCAGCTATCAAATTTCATTTAATACTTAAGCTTTTGAAAGTGTTACGAAAAGAATCCCTTCATGATGGTGACAAGACAAGAAAACATCCTTACAAGCTTATAGGCATTTCTAACTCAATTTAGAAACCTCTAAAATTGTCAAAGATACTTATGAATTGATGTGTTTTATATTTATTCAGCAGTGCCTCCATTCATTATTATACTCATGAAATTTCTAATAAATTATCCCAAATGGCTTAATAAACTGCTCACACAGTCCTTCCTTTGTCCTAAAATCTTTTTTAGGTTAGTCATATTCTTGTATTTAAATATAATGATAGCACTTTTCAAATTAATATTGAAGAAATACTTGCACCACTAAAACAATCCATCAATTCATTCATTCTTGGCAATGGAAACTTTTACTTAATAGTGATCTTATTTATTTCTCTCTGGTCTGTACACTACTAGCACTGCATATGATGACAAACTTTCTTTGATTAAATGTTGTAATCAATAAATCTCGGACTTGCTTATTCAATTCTTCACTCCTTGATGGACTCATTCTATGAGGATCCTTATTTGTAAAATTAACTCTTGGTATCAAATCCATATGATGATAAATCTTCCTCATATATGTCGATCCACTTGGAAACTTTCTTGAAACAATCTCCTTATATTATTTCAAGAAATATTTCTTCCCAGCTATGGTATTCACTTCCTCATGCCTCAAAACCATTACGAGAAATTTTAAATATTGAAGAAAATCATAATATGTTGTCTCATTTGAATGATAAGATTTTAATTTCTGTTCAGTTATCTAAATCTTTTCCTAAAACCATGGTCTTCAATTTAAAAGATAAATCTTTTGAATGTCAGCTTGTTGGATTGAGAGGATTAAATTCTTGCTTTTTTTGTTAAAATATGGCCATTGCATAAATATTTCTCTGAGTTTTTTTAAAATATTGAATCCTTCTATTCAGATGTTTCTAGCAGAGTACAAGGTGGAAGAAATCGCCTCCTTGCACA
This sequence comes from Sequoia sempervirens, assembly GCA_007258455.2. Classification (NCBI taxonomy): domain Eukaryota; kingdom Viridiplantae; phylum Streptophyta; class Pinopsida; order Cupressales; family Cupressaceae; genus Sequoia; species Sequoia sempervirens. The sequence continues at coordinate 574 of VDFB02226322.1, read as the reverse complement.
TTTGAAATGCTAGTTCTGTTCCTATGCTTTTTGAAGACTCTGTTTTTCTTGTTGGGTTTGATAAGGTTTATTCCTATCCTTCTATAAATAGGTATTTTTCTTCTCCTGTGGAGAACAAAATCAATTTAGCTAAGGATTTTTCAAATTCTAATGAACCTCTCTCTCCCATCCCTATCATCTCTTTTGTAGATTCTGGATTTGAACAGATGGTTGCCACCTCAGCTGTTGAAAATCTGATTATTGATAATGAAACCATTTTAGAAAATGGTTCTCAAACCTCCACTATATTTGCTACAGTTTCTAGGGGGTTTTGGAATCAAATAAAAACAAACATTTTGTCATCTGCATCCTTAAGTAACATCACCTTTTTACTTTCTCCTCCTTGCATAGGCAGTAACTTAAACTTCTTTACATCTTTTCCAATTTGACAAATATTATTTCTCTCATCATGTATTGCACTTATGTCATACTGCCATGGTCTACCCAGTAACACATGGCATGTATACATATGTATTAAATCACACTGTAATTTATATTGTTAATTCCAATGGAAATTAACCATGCATTGCTAAAA
>VDFB02226320.1:0-30699 GCA_007258455.2 Sequoia sempervirens | reverse complement strand
CTCAACAATATATTTCTTAATGAGATCCTTCTCACTCTCCACATAAGCTATTCAAACTGATTTAAGAGCCTATTGGTCCCACCTTCCACTAAAAGAATTTCAAACTTATGAAACAATCCCTCCATATGCTACGGTGGCTTCTTAGAGGGTCCCACAAAGCATAAAAAAATCAAAGTTTTATTTCTTAAATTTTACATCCCCTCATATCAAATTGCTGACTGGCCTTATTGTCAGATTTGGTTCCCCTTTTGACAGCATCAAGTTTATATCAATAACAAGCTTCAGATTTGATGAAATCTTTGACAATAGATATGCTGGGCCCACAAACAAAATTCACAAAGGAAATATTACCCACACAACTTGTGATTCAAAGATAGATTTCAATTTAAATTCAAATTTCCAAATGTAAAAGCTGGGACCCACAAATCACTAACTTTCATATACTAATCCTTATTACAAATGAAGACATACTGAATCCTGTCAGAATTTGTCTCCCAAAGAGGCTGCAATAGAAATATATAAGCTTTACCCACAAACCACTTCAAATCTGAATAATACTTGCTAGAAAAGATGTGGCAGATTTAGAATAGACAAGGACTGTAATGAAATGTTTGAAATGGCCCACCACAAAGGAAGCGCTGCATATCAATTTGATATTACAATGTATAAAATCTGCCAACTCTCAATCCTTCCATCTCAGACTTCAACTCTTATGCTGGGACCCACGATTCAATAAATGATTTCATAAAGTTCTAAACTCCCACATAAGCTTTTAACAAAGATAGAAGTCTTCAACTCTAAACATATTTTATTATTTCCTAATGCCACGATATCTTTTGAGAGCTGCAATTTAAACTAAATAAGATTGTGATGAAATATTTGAACGGGCCCACCTAAAATGTATTGCTCACCTTACTCAGCCCCAAGCATCATGAATACTCCCAATTTTATATTCTATTTATTCTGTCCTTGCACTTGGTCAGCGTAGGAATTTCTTGAGTTTCTTTTGTCTTTATCGGCTATAATTTTTCTGCCTTCTTAAAAGCTATTCAAAGACCTGATGACCTTCAGAAGAGTATGGCGGCATAGAGAGTTTTCGTCTTTCTTTTTGCAAACTTAAAGTTTTGTCCTTTTTCCCCTTCACTGCCGCAGTGCTTATGTGGCCTGATAATTTTGTTTATCTCCCTTAAAATGGTGACAGCAATATGAATGGGAAATAATTCCCAAACTCCAGCAATACCCGATGAGTCTCTTACACAAGCCACAATAGTGATTTTGGCAATCAAGCAAGTAGCACCTGTTTTATATTGTTTCCACTCTTCTAGCATGAAACATCGCCAAATAAGATTATCGATTATATGGAATTAGAAAGGCTCGATGGAGTTTGGTCTTCATAAACTAACAGCAATTCAAAATCATAATCGGCAGCGCTATAGCAAATTCCGCGATTCTTGCACTCAAGAATAATCCCGTCAAATATTATTAATCTTGAGCATGAAAATATTAATCTGATGCGTTTTCGCTAGACACCTTAACATAGAGCTCCCGTCCAGTCTTCTTCACTCATACCAATCCTCCCACGGGTTTCATACATGCCCAGAACTTCCACGCAGGACTAAAAGAGACTCCATGAGAAGAAATATTGAGTCGTCCAGGTCAGGAATGTCTTACAATATAGAGTTCTGATTGTTTCGAATGGTTTTGAGATTTCGCTGAACTACCAAGAGCTATAATTTCCTATATGGACCGATACATAAAATCTTGTCCCCAGACTTCTGTAAATCTGTCTCTGACACTCATAAAAACCTCACAGGCTGGCAGAATTTTTGGCTCTGATACCACTGAAACATCCCCTGTAGATTTTTGCCCCAATTTTTCCAAATGTTCCACAGAAAATTTAAACAAACAGTTTGCATGAACTAATTTTTCTTCATCCAATAACTTACAAGTAATTTTCAATGTAAATCATATTATAACAATTTTAGAACCAAGATCTGAAATTACAAATGAATATTGCTTTCAAATCTTCAGTAGAATAACAGCAGAAATATGAAGTTGAAGCACAAAGTGAGACACCTGAATAATATCTCCAACAGACAATGGGTTTCCGTCCACTGCCTCCAAGCTCGAGGGTTTTCGTCCTCAAACTTGCTGAAAGCCAAAGCTTCCCAGAATTCTCCAAGAGAAATCATAAACCAAGCATATATCAAGCATATATCAAGCATGTTGAAAGTGAGCTTCTTCAATCCATTTTATAACTTCTTCATAAGAGCCCACTCACTTGTCTTGTCAATGTGGGATAATAAAACACTTTATAATATTTTATCCCACTTATGTGCTCACTGTACCTTTTGAGTGTAAGGGGACATTTAATATTTAAGACAATACTTTATTGTCCCACTATAGTCATTTATTAAATGAAGTTAAATATTTAATTTAGCTTTATACTTTGCTTAAATAAATAATTATTAAGTGACTATAAATATTTGCCATTCATCTGAACATCATTCCTGAAACCACTGATGTCGCTGAAGATTTGGACCATCCCAAAGTGACTTACTATAAATAGTAAGTATGCCCAACTGCATCAAATCACCTCAGAATGACCCACAACTGAAAATGCCTAGGCAAAAATTCTCCAAGATCCCTTTTGTGCCCCGGCTAGCCTATGGGACCATGAGAAAATAGGCTAATGACAAAACATGAGTTATCTGCTAGAAAAAGGGGACATTACATATGTGCCCGCCTTTGAGCTTGAACATGAGTTTTGGCTAAGTCTATAAAATTAGGGTTTCGAGTCTTCTGGCCAGTTTGGAGTCAAATTGAGTGAATGAATTGAAATCTGAGTTTGGTAATGCATTCAGCATGCTCCTAGCAAGTTCCCAGCAAAATTTCATTGGATTCCGACAACTTACTATTTTTAGTAAGTGTTCAATTCAGAGCGTTCTCTCAGCACTTTTGAAATTCTGATCATCACACTCCATCCAGTGCATGTCAAGCTGCTCATCTGCAAAATTTGAGCCAGATCTGACAACTTTCTATTTTTAGCAAGTAATGCCTTCAGAAGCAGATTTTAGGGTTTACATGCGAAGTTTTTCAACGCATGTCTGAAGAATATTTTTGGGTTTCCTGAGACCTGCGCGGTGATATAACATGCAAAGTGAGATGATAACTTTCAGCACTCAGCCTTCGGAGACTATTTTTAGGGTTTGCATGTTGGAATTTTCTACGCATGTCTAAACATTCTTTGTGGGTTTTTCGAAATCTTCGCAGTGGTATAACATGCAAACCAGGATCAGGACTGTTGATGTGATTTTTATGACCGCACCAATCAGCAGAACAAAATAGTCCGAAGGCTACTCCGTTCTCTCTTGATCAAAGTATTCCGTGCGCTAAGATTGCAAGAAAGTTCGCACGTTCAACTCCAAGGTTCCGAAATACTTAGAATACCCTCAGTTGGTTTGATGTGAATTGCTGTTTTCACGAGGGGACTTACACAATTGTTCAGGCTTCTTGCAGTTAACAGTAGGTGAATGATTTGAAGGGGATTTTGTGTGTGTGATTTGGCAATAAGTTCGTTTTCCTAAGGCTAACCAGAAGTGTGCGGAAAGTAAATGAGTGTAGGGCCTAAGAGACTTATATCCTATTCTAAATGCAAGATATGTGGAGCTCAATTTCGGCAGACTTCGACCGAATTTCACCTAGCCTCACTTCGGACAGCTTCAGCAAAATTAGTGCAATCTTCAAAGGGGATAGCAAAAGATATTCAGATTACAATTTAGCATACATACACCATCAGAACGACACATATAAGTATACAAATCACAATCGAAGTTAAACTCAAGATAATCTCTAGTGGACCAAGCAAGGCGAACTTATCATCAACAAGCTGCTAGTGGTATGGAATGAGGCTACCTCAATAAAACACCACACATCCAAAGTAAACTACTTGCATGAAATGAAAATTATGCTACTTTATGCTACTTGGATCCGAAAGGATGAAGAGACCTTGCTAGCGATCCATGACAAAGGCGAATTCCACCATCAATGAAAAGATCTATTATCATGAAAATTTTACACAACAATCTCCACAAAAGTTTTCAAAGGGAAAACTTTCCTTCTTCTCCACACTATGCTAAACTATCAAGCAAAATGTCTACTCTGCTCTACTCTCTAGTCTGATCTCCAAATCTAATGCTAGTCTAATGAATTACAAATGAGGGGGACTCCCCCTTTTATAGATAGCCCAGTCCAATGGACGGCTAAGATTACAATCAAAAGAGTAGCTAAGATTAAGCCACCTCAGCCCTAACCCTAAAAACTGCCAGAATGGGGAGTGGTGTAATAAATGAGCAAAGATTCCCACTCACTCCCAAAAATAGTAAAGGCAATTAATGCCCACAATCAATCTTCTAGAAGATCATCATCCAGAAGTGCATTCCCATTCTCCTTCTCTCTGGCTGCAAACTCAACGAACCTGCCAAGTACAGCCTCAACCTCCCGAACTGAAATGGGTGGAATGCAATCTAGCTGAAACTCTAACACCGTGACTGACAGTTCATGCCTTGCACAAGATTTTCTCCAGGCAACTAAGGAATCCTGCGTGCTCTGAATCAAGCTGGAGAAAGTAGAAGTGTTCTCGAAATCATCTTGTACGAAGGTCTTCACCTCTGAAAAGAAAGGCACCAGCCTACCCCTCAAATTATCAGCAGTTATCTCATCTGGATTCAACCGCCTAGCAAATATGGCCTCGAAAGTATTTTGGACTCCATCAATGATATTGGCCATAGCCTTCCGTACTCTAGTTGAATCCGCCTGTGCTGCGTCGAAGAAACCACGTCCCATGATTGTTGAAGAATACCATCTAGAAAAGTCATACCTGTCATTCTCCTGAATGACCTCTCCATCAATCAGCAACCGTAGAGGAACATGTCTCAATGCCTCAAGACGCTGAATTACTTTGCTCTGATAAACAGAAGCATCACCCCAGGCCTGATCAACTGCCTCCATCCGTGCCAAAATGCTAGAAACCTGCTGAAAAGCAAGAGCAAGGTCTTCCATAAACTTTTTTGTCTCAGCACGAACTCTCGTGACCCACTTATCTGCCTCTTGTGCCATCTTCCCTAACTCCAACAAGCCACTAATTGACTCTCTAGGTATTTCAGCTGGAAGTTCTATTGCTGGAATCTCCTGCCCACGAGGACGAGACAACTGCTGCATATAACCAATCAAAGCCTTATGCTCTCTTTTTAACTTCTTGTATTTTCCTTCCAGCACGAGGTTGATGTAATAGAACATCCATGGCTCAAAAATAAATGACTGTGGGCAGCCACCAACTCGACTTAGCATCATAATGAGATCACAGTACTCTTGCTTCAAATCATCTGCTATAATTTGTCTCGGCAACTTTGTACGAGAAGGCTTGGGATTGCTCATCCAGTGAGTATTGATCGTCTTCGTGCATCTCTCGTATGCAGAAGCATACATTCGCTCAGCTCGTTCCCTGAACTTGTAAATCATATTCCTGTGCATTGGAATTCCAAAGGCCTCACCAATGGCAGCAGGAGTGAGGTTGGCGAGCACTTCTCCATCCGGTGACATAATTGACCTGTGATCCTTCTCATAGCAGTTGGGGCACTCCATCATCAGCTCCGAACACTGAATGGCTGGTGGGAAACCAGCAGCTGCATATAACCCACTTCGAATGATGTTGTGTGAAGTGTTCGAAGGCTGATGACCACCAAATCCCAACATTCTTTTCTTGAAGGTCTCCAAGTTGACAGAACCCAAATTTGTATTAGTCAGCTTGCCCAACTTCGAAGTGAACTTTGACTCTAGCATAAATGTCTTGCTCAGTTTCTTTATAACTGCTTGCCTGGATGCACCGTTGTTATCCTTGCCAGTCGCCCTTGCCTCAGCCATCTGCAAAACAATAAACATCCATGAGTAAATTAATTTAGAAAATAAATAAAATATTGTGCAGGGGCTGCCAGTCGACTTCAAGAATTTGAGAAGCTGCAATATCATTTCTCATTCGCAAACCTCAACTTCTCCTTCAACAGATTTCGAACTTCAATCACTTAGAAACAAATTTCTAAGCAAGCTTTGGCAACTTCACTTCACACTCAGCAACTGCAGATTTTAGTGACTTCGCTCTTGTAAATTCGCACTTCTTCAATCAGCAAATCAGCAAGTGCGCACTTCAATATACTCTTTGAAATTTCTTACTTCAAGGCGTCCTTCTCAGCTTCAGCAATATGATCTTCTTCAAATCGAAATTCCCTCACTTGCACTGGCAACTTCAAACCTCAGCAACAAAATCGAACTTCAGCACCAACTCAAGTAAATTCGCGCTTTTTCAATCAGCAAATAACTTAGCAAGTGCGCACTTTCTCAGCTCCAGCAACTCACAAATTTCAGACTTTAGCAAACTCTCCAGTCCTCAGAAAAATTTTGAACTTCTCAAGCTTCAGTCTTCAGCAATTCACAAGTTTCAAACTCAGAGCAAATCGAACTCTCTCCAGCTGTGAAGAAGAAGTGAATAACTTCTCAACTCTTATAGCAAAAATCGATTTCTAGAAGAAGCTAAGTATAGTCAGTGAATTAAATTTCCACTACTCCGTTTGAATTTCCCTCTCTGGCATTTTCGACACTTGTCTGAGAATCTCAACCTTCTAGAAGTTCAACTTTGACTGCCACATTTCAAATTCACTTTCGAAAATTTTTAATTTAAATTCATCTTTTAATTCACCAGCCGGAGTTCTGTCACTTGAATTCGAATTTTACTTCTCTTCGGCTCTGGTAAATTCATCTGTGAAGAACTGGATTAAAATCATCTGGGCAATTCATTTTGAATTCATTGTTCAAAGCATTTTCCTTTCAAAAATCATTTTATTCAAATTTGCCTTAGAAAATTTTAAAATTTCCCTTAGGAAAATTTCACAATTCGAGCACTGATCAAATTCTTCATGCTGAAGGCCTTGGCAAAGTGCGGAAGACATAGAAATCCATTTATCATCACAAACGTTCAGTACCCAAAAGAAAATTTTGTCCAGAACGTGTCGAATTCATGGGTACACAATGAACGGGTTCAAAAAAATTTAAATTTTTAAACCTTAGAAAATATTATTCCACCAATTTAAATCCGTTCTTCATCTCTGTGAACATTTCTTGTTGCTCCGACTTGAAAAATTTAAATTCATCTTGCATTGTCATCATTCTAACTCCGTCACTGAAAAGTTTGCTCGTGCCCCAAGAAGAATTTTCACCACCTTGGGTCTAGGCGTATTTTCTAAGGAAGAAAATACTTTGCCTTAGAAAAATTTTAAATCATCTTGAAAACTTTTTGAAAATTTCGCCTTGGAAAATTTTATATTCAACTCAATCAACTTGCTTGTGAGAAAATTTTATCCATTCATCTCAGAAAAATTTCTTTCAAAACACATCACGCCCAACATGTTTTATTTTGCCTAACATATTATTCATCACCTCAATATCTAGGCGCACATCACACTTGGTGAAGGATATTAATCTTGTTTTTGGAAAAAAAATCTTCAACACTTAGCACTTTCAACGCCTTTCACTTTGTTTTCACTTCACCATCCTAGCATATTTAAATTTCTCCTCTTTGTGTCTTGGGCGCACATTACCCTTGCTAGAAGACTTCACTTCCAACACCTAGGCAACATTAATTTTCACCACCTTGCAATATTTTCACCACCCTAGGCGCATAGCATACTTGAAGAAGAATAAAACCACGCCTAGGAGTATTTCATTTCACCTTTTACCTCATTCACCACCCTACATTCACTTTAACTTGGGCGCATATTAACATGTGTGAAGGATGACTCTTCAACTTCCTTATTTCGTCTTCACATGGCCCCATTTGGGCGCATTTAAGCATATGAGGAGGACAAGCTTTTGTTGACTTGTTGACTTCTTTGAACTTGGGCGCATTTTGATGGGTGAGGAGGACGAATTTCTTTGACTCCTTTGACCTTTTGTTGCATGGGCGCATTTGAGAGGGGGAGGAGAATGGAGCCTTTTTCCAACGCCATCTTGTGACTCTTCAACTTCCCTTTTTTGTCCTTACATGCCCTCTTTTGGGCGCATTTTGCCATGGGAGAAGGATGAAAGATGTTGACCCTTTGACTTTCTTGCTTTTTGGGCGCATTTCCACCTATGTGCAGGATGGGCGCATTTAGGGGGTGGTGGAGGATAACTTCAGCACTTAGAAAATTTTTTGCTATCAACTCTCAAGGTGGGCGCATTTTGCCATGCCTGCAGGATGAAGTTCTTTGACTTCTTTGACTCTCTTCTACTTTGGCGCATTTTGCTATGCTTGAAGGATGGGCGCATTTTGAGGGGTGAGGAGGACAAATTTTTTGCCTTAGAATATTTTCAACTCTCACCAGTTTCCTTTGGGCGCATTTGAGCTAGGCAGGAGGACGAAACATCTTTGACTTTCTTTGACTTCCTTGAACTTGGGCGCATTTCACCTGGTGAGCAGGATAAGCTTGTGCCTCATAAGTTTTCTATGCTTGGCCTGAAGAAGGCGCATTTTGCTATGTGAGGTGGACGAACATCAACACTTAGCCATTTTTTTTCTCGTCCCTGCCAGTTTCTCTGTGCCTTACTATTTATAGTAAGTCTCTCGATTTTTGCATCTCTGAAGCTCAAAACAATTTGAAATTTCAAACACTGCATCCTCACGACCTTGTTACCCTGTTGACACTACTATTTTTAGTTGACCTGCTATCTTTAGCCCATTTCTGAAGGTGATTTGCTATAAATAGTAACTGCTTGATTCTGATACCTCCACAGCTCCGTTTGACTTGAAATTCGAATGACGTGCTCCTCACCACGTGACCTGCCTGTCGACATTGGCGCTTGATGCTGACTTTCTATTTTTAGCTTGTTTCCAAAATGACTTACTATAAATAGTAAGTGCTCCGTTTGTCTTCAAATTTTACCAACGGATAGCTTGAAGGATGCTGATCGCGGTGGTTTACACCGGTTTTCGAAAATTCTGACCTTTTACCCCTCTTTTTGGGTCCCGAAACTAGAAACTCTAATTCATCTTGCATGCATATCAAACGATCTCCGTTTGTCCTTGTTTCTGTTGCATTGCGATCAGCTCGTGATTCTGAAGTGCTGGGAGGCGGCTGTCGGGACGCACCTGCTAAAAATAGTAAGTTCCCAAATGAGTGATTATCCTGTTTTGCATGTCACACCATCGCGAAGCCCTCGAAAAACCCATAAGGAATATGCAGACATGCAAAGAAAACCCTGACATGCAAACTCTAAAAATAGCCTCTGAAGGCTGAACTCTGAAAGTTGTTATCTCGCTTTGCATGTTATATTGTCGCGAAGGTCTCTGAAAACCCAGAAGGAATCTCCAGACATGCATTGAAAAACTCTGCATCTAAGCCTTGAAATCCGCTCCGGAAGCTGGACTGCTAAAAATAGAAAGTTATCCGTTTCGGCTCAAATTTTGCACGCGAGCAGCTTGATGTGCTCTAAATGTAGTGTGACTGTCGGAATCTCAAAAATGCTGAAGGACTGCCTGTAATTGCGCACTTACTAAAAATAGTAAGTACTCAGAATCTGATGAAATCTCAATGGTAGCCTGCTGGAAGCACACTGACATCAATGTTAAGCTCTGTTTTCAATTTATTCACTTCATTCGACTTCGGACTGACCAGGAAAGTGCAAACCCTAATTTCAGACTTGGCCAAATTCACGTTTAAGCTCAATGACGGAGACATCCCCGAAAAGACAAGCAGAAAAGAGACCGACAGAGAGAGAGAGAGACAAAGCCAAAGCCAAAAAGACCATAATGGAGCAAAAATTAGGGGTCCCCATTTTGAATGGGGCGATGTGTGAAAAGGTCAGAACAAGGACCTTTTACAGGAACTGTCTTCAGAGGCTATTTTTTGGGTTTGCATGCCGGACTTTTCAGCGCATGTCAGGTTATTCTTTATGGGTTTTTCAAGAGCTACGCAATGATGTGACATGCAAACAGAGTTGGTCACTTTTCTGGGGACTTACTATTTTTAGCAGATCCACTCTAGCAGCTGCCCAGCACTTCAGCATCACAAATTAACTGACATGCAACAAAAATGGGGTCAAACGAAGATCGTTTAAGCAACATGCAACCCAAATTAGGGTTTCCAGCTTCGGGGCCCAAAATGAGGGGTCAAACGCCAGATTCTTTGAAAACCGGTGTATCCCACTGTGATCAGTATCTTTCAGGCTATCCACTGGTAAAATTTGAAGGCAATCTGAGCACTTACTATTTATATTAAGGCACTCTAGAAACATGCTATAAATAGTAAGTTAGCAGTAGGCGCTAGTGTGAATGGGCAGGTCATCCCATGAGGGTCACGTCATTCAAATTTCAAGCTGAACGGAGTTGTGGAAGTCTCAAAATCAACCAATTACTATAAATAGTAAAACACCTCCAGAAACATGCTATAAATAGCAAGTCAGCTCGAGATGGCAGTGTGAACAAATCAACTTGATCATGAAGATCTTGTGGCGCGAATTTCAAATCAATCCAAGCTTCAGAAGAGTGAAAACCAGAGACTTACTAAATATAGTAAATTAGGAGCAAGCAAGCCATGAAAAAAATTTCTAAGTCTGAACAAATTCCTTCACCCCCTGTCAAATGTGCCCAAGATGAGAATGGCAAGAGGATGAAAAAGTTTTCAAGGCATGAAAATTTCCTGTTGGACCCCCCTAAATGCGCCCTGTCATGAAGAGAAGTGAGGAAAATAAGTTTAAGTCATGAAGATGTTCCTGCTCACCCCCTCAAATGCGCCCTCAAGGAGAAATGGAGGTGATAAAATATTTTGTGTTAAAATTCCTCCTAGACCCCCTATATGCGCCCATCTCTAGAGGTTTTAAGAAAAAGTTGCTAAGGCATTGGGTTATTCCTGCTAGACAAGCAAAATGCGCCCAAGGATAGAGAGAGGGTGAGAAAATTTTCTAAGGCAAAGTGTTTATTCCTCCTCCACCCCCAAAATGCGCCCATCTCAAGGAGGTAGCTTCGAAATCTTCTAAGTATTGGTAAATGGCAGGAGGCCCATCAAAATGCGCCCAAGCTTGTGAAGGGGCATGGAAAAGTTTCTAAGTATGCAAAAATGGAAGCTCTACTAGTAAAATGCGCCCAACTTGCATGATGGCACCAAAAAATTTCTAAGGCATAGAAATTGGAAGCTCCAAGGTCAAAATGCGACCAAGCTAAAGAGGGACACATGAAAAATATTCTAACTGTAGAAAGTTGAAACCTCACTATGCTAAATGCCCCCTAGCCTTGACTGGAGGGTAAAATTTACTAAGTGTTGAAAACTTGAAGCTCAAGCCTTCATATGCGCCCTAGCCTTGACTGGAGGGTAAAAATTTACTAAGTACTTGAAATTGAAAGTACACCCTTTAAAATGTGCCCTTGCAAGCTTGAAATGAGTTGGAAAATTTCTAAGTATGGTAAAATGAAAGCTCCTTCCCTCATATGCGCCTAAGCTTGGAGCTAACTTGAAAGTTGACTAAGTCTTGAAAATTGAAAGAAGGGGCCTCCATATGTGCCTGGACCTTGAGAAGGGTAGGAAATGTTACTAAGGCATTGAAACTGGAAGCTGACACCTCCAAATGCACCTAGGTCAAGAATTGAGTGTTGAAAGTTTTCTAAGTCATGGAAACTGGAAGTAGGCCATGGTAAATGCGCCCAAGCTTGAGTCAAACTTGAAAATTCTTCTAAGGCAATGAAATTAAAAGTCTAAGGGGTGATATGCGCCTAAGCTAGAAGGGGAGACTAGGAATTTGTCTAGGTGTTTGAAATTGAAATCACACCCCCCTAAAGGCGCCCAAGAGGGAAAAATGATGAAAGAATTTCTCTAAGGCAAGGAAATTGGAAGTGCAGAGGGCTAAATGCGCCCAACTTGAGCAAGTGATTGGAAAATATTCAAGTATGGCAAAATGAAAGGGAAGAGGGTCAAATGCGCCTAAGTTGAAGAGGTTGATTGGGGAAAACGCAGAAAAAAAAAGTGAGGATAAACTTTGGTGATGAAATATTTTTCAAAGGTTGAAAATATAAAAAAATTAAATGTACCCCTTCGCAGGTATACACATGAATTTTGCATTTTCTGGGGAAATTTTTTTCTGGGTCTTGAGTATCTTAAACAAGGAGATGATTTTGAAATTTTCCACACCTCTCTAGGGATTTTGAAGTAGATATTTTTAATGGGCACCTGATTGATGAAATTTCCTAGGCAAAATAAAAAATTTCTAAGGCAAGAAGAGAAATAAAGTGCCTTAGCTAAGAATTGGAGTTGGATGCCTAGATGATTTTCCAAGCCAGAGAGAAGATATGAAAATTTTCTAAGGCAGGTGATGAAGCAGGTGTCTTCTGAAATGCGCCCTCAAGATGAAGTGTCAAGCTCTTGAAAGAAGATAGATAAGAAGGGGAAATTTTCCTAAGGCATGAGGAATTTGAGAAGGAAATAAAACTCAAACATCAAGGTTTCAAGTGCGCCCTCAAGGTGGAGAAATTTCTAAGGCACAAATTCCAGACACAGGTCCCTAAATGCACCCGTGATGAAAAGTTATGTAGAAGGAAAAAGTTTTGCTAGATAAAAAAAATGATGAACCCTATCAGATTCGGAGATCGCTCAGGCCTTGGAGATCAGAACATAGAGATCAGGTAAATAAAGAGAGTTTATATTATTAAGTGTTCTAATGCTTTTCTTTCATTTGCAGGACGAACGTCGGAACCAGAGTGGGAGGAATTGAAGTGATGGAGCAAATACTCCAAGACTACGTTTCAACCTTGAAAGAAGAAAAGTTGCATGTTGGAAGAAATGGCTAAGTGTTGGAATAACCTAATATGCACTCAATTCAGGGAGGTAGGTGGCAAAGAAGAAATGATCGAGTCCAAGACTGGAGAATCCTTCCAAGCTCAGGATGGAGGGAAAGACGGGAACCCAAGCGTTAATGGTCACCATCAAGTACTTCAAAGTTGAAGAACGACATCAAGGAGGAAAATCATTGTCGAGCAAGAGAAAGGGATTGCAGGCTTGAAGTTAGATCGAGAACGTGCCTGCCATATCAGTCCAAGAAGTTGAAGCAGTGGCGACCAGACTCATCCAGTTTGCAGTCAAAGAAAGAACAGTGTGAATGCGTTTCTAGACAGGAGCCTTATAGAAGGTGGTGGACATTAATTGCTCATTTATTACTCCACTCCTCGTGGTGACAGTTTCTACGGTTAGGGCTTATGTGGCTCGATCTGAGCCCTTCATTTGATTGTAATCTAAGCCGTCTACTGGACTTGGCCATCTATAAAAGGGGCATCCCCCCTCATTTGTACCTGATTAGATTAGAATAGCAAAGAAGGAATAGAGAGAGATTGATAGAATAGAAGGTAGTATAGTTTGATAGTTTAGCTTAGATAGAAAAGGAAGGAAAGTCTTCCATTTGAATACTTTGTAAGAAGTTGTTGTGAACACTCTCTCAATAAAAAGAGTTTTCGTTGATGATGATCTCTTCTTTTGTTGTGAGTAGCTAGCGAGGCTTCTTCGTCCTTCCAATTCACTTAGAATTTTGAAGTATCTTAAAGTAAAGTAGATTTCATTTCATGCAAGTAGTTAGTAATTGTGGAATGTGGTGCTTAATTTGAACAAAACTTCGCTTATCCATACCACTAGCGGGCTCGCTGACGGTGGGTTCGCCTTGCATGGTCAACTAGAACATTGTGAACTTAACTTCGATTATGGTTTACATGTTGACATGCGTCGTTGTGATGGTGTCTTCATACTGAATCATGATTTGAATACCTTTGATTACTCCTCTGAAGATTGCACCAGTTTTGTGGAAGCTGTCCGAAGCGAGGCAAAGCAAAGCTCGGTTGAAGTCTGCGAGAATTGATCGCCATGTCCCACACCTTAGAGTAGAATTATAGCATCTCTTATCCCTACACTCATTTAAATTCAGTTCATTTTTGGTTAGTGTTAGGAAACTTGCACTTACCTGCCAAATCATTCGAACCACGTGAAACCCTTTAATCTGCTATCTGTTGTCCGCTCCTAAACAATTGCGTAAGTCCCCTTGAAATACCAGCAAATCACATCGAGCCAACTGAGACTATCCACTGCATGAAGGAACCTTGGAGTTGAATGCATGATCTTTCTAGCAATCTTAGCATGCAGGATATTTTGTTCAAGAGAGGATAGAGTCAACGTTGGTAACTTTATTCTGTGTTGGTGCGGTCACGAAAAACACATCAACAGGAGGCTCTGCTTCCATCTCTGCTACTGCATCAACTGCAACTGCTTCCATCGTCGGCTCTGTCTCAGCTATGATTGTCTCAATCACTGGCTCTATCTCAGTTGTTTCCATGACTGGCTCAACTATGTTTGTGGTTGTCTCCACATGTACTTCTTGTTGATTTGTATCAGCAATCAGTATTCTTCCCCTTGTGTGTCTAGACATTTTGGCCCCTTTGGGAGGATTACTCCACTACTTCTGTCTCGGCTTAGCTCTTGACATGGAAGGTAGTGAAAAATGAACCGGTGGCGGCTTTGTACGGGGAATTACTACCTTCCTTGTCTTCTTGCTGTCCAAGTAGAGTTGGTTGTTTCTGACAACCCTACTTGTCCTTTCCTCTATAAACATACTTTCCTTGGCATACCAATCCACTTTTCCAAGTGGTTGTGAGTCCACCTAATCTACAAAGAATGAAGAAAGAATAACTTCCCCATCATCATTGGATAGGCCTTCCACGTCCTCTAACATGAAGTCAGCAATTTGTGGAAGTCTAAACCAGCTGTAATTGCGTCTTCATACATCGAACTCATCTTCACAGTTGACCCAATAGTCCTCCATTGAAGACTCGTGTGAAGATTGTTGCTCAAGGTGTGCAGCATAAAGGCCTCTACGATCATATGTTTGTCTCTTGATGAGATACTTAAGATCAAGTCTCACCGTCTCCTGGCCCATGGCTTTGGCATCAGCTACTGTCTTACACCTGTAAAGTCCCATCTAGAAAGGAAAGTTCGCAGCCGTTTTGCATTTGAGACGCAAATGAGAATGAACTTCGGACAACTGTCGTAAGAACTCCATGAAGACTACCCTATCTGGAGGATAGCAGGGTAACATGGCAAGATGACCATTGTATCCATATACGCGTATGTAGGTGAAGGTGGGGAACTGGATGAACCAATCCGCCCAATCCACCATTAACTCCTTGGTTGCTAATGATATTCGTATATGCATCTCATGGTCCGGGTTTCTTATAGTGTGCATTAGGAAGAGGTCATTTATCTGCTTGAAATGTCTTTCTGCCTAAGTGAACTCAAGTCGCGAGAAATGCTCGTGGACCTTTTGCACACCCAATGTTCCCACAGTGTTTAATGCTCTAAATTGGCCTTGAAAGGTAATCAGGTATACAAGATATGTGCACATGTGAAACCTGTGAGCCTCTAAGAACCCGGTCATTTGCTTGTGGAGCGTATCACTAATGAGGGCGGGCCAGTCATAATGCTCTCTGTTGCTTACAATCTTGGTGATGATGTAGTACATCCATGACTGAAATTTGTTCACCTCCTCCTAGCCAGTGATGCAGTTGAGTAGAGTGATCATCACTATATACTCGTCTCAGAACTCTCCACATCCCACATTCTTGGGCAAATTGGCCTTTTTCCCTTTTAGCCATTTTTTTGCCATTCTCTTATGGCACTTGTCTTTTGACACTTCGAATGCCTTTTCGCATTCTCTCACAGATATGACCACGTTTGTCGGACATGGTGGAACGGAAAAACACTTTTCAATATCTCGAGGCTTAAG
The DNA here is from genome assembly GCA_007258455.2 of Sequoia sempervirens. Taxonomy (NCBI): domain Eukaryota; kingdom Viridiplantae; phylum Streptophyta; class Pinopsida; order Cupressales; family Cupressaceae; genus Sequoia; species Sequoia sempervirens. Next base: position 14,862 of record VDFB02226320.1, on the reverse strand, counting down.
GCTGCATTTCACTCACCCATCCACCGATCAAATCTCTCATGTGGTAGGATTGTAATGCTTAATGCAAGCAATTACAAACTCCATGCTCTGTGCTGCGATGGGGATCGTTGCCGCCTCAAGCAACCTGGATTGCTCGATGTTCTATAATGTGCACTGGTCTATGCCTTCTAGCCTTTCTAAGTCGACCTCTGGGTGTACCTGATGCAGATCGATGTCGATTTTTTTCAGGAAGTCATGGACCAAGACCGTTTTGGTCTTGTAATCAACTTGGGAGAACTGCATCTTGAAAAACTTAAAGATTGACTGTGCACACAATACTGTTCAGGTAACTTTTCTGAAAACCCCTAAAAATAGCACCTGCCGAGAAGTATTTTTTGGGAAAAAATCTAACATCGGAGTATTATAGGCACTTCAAAGCTGAACAAACTCAGTTTGTCTGATTTTCAAAATTGTGATTTTTTCAGGAAAACCCTAAAAATAGTGGCAGCAAGGTTACTGTTTCTGGAAAAATTCAACAAGTGGGTTTTGTTGAAAAAGTTGTCGTGATCATACCCAATTGGTCAAATCTGTGATTATTTACTATTTTCTTGGACATGCAAGAAGATCTAAGACAAGAAAAGAGGAAAAAGACAAGAAGAAGATTGGAAGTTATCAACCGTCTTTCTGGAAAAATTATGCCTTTTGATACAACCTCTGATAAATCGTCCCTCTATGCAACTGATCTTCAAATATATGAAGAACGATGAAAACCCCTCTATCAGATCTTAAAAAGACCTCTTGGAGAGAAGAATGTTGTTCTTGGCTTCAACCTACAAAGACAAATGATGAATTATGACGCCTAGGATTGATATATAGTGATTGAGGTTGAATGCATCAAGTTTCGACGCCAACTCATGATAGAGGAGTCAATTAGCTTGATTTGGAGTTCACAACCCTGATTTCCACCAATTTGGGGACGTTTTAGACATAGAAAGGCTAAAAATATCCTAACTTCAGTCAACTAGATCTAAATTTGACTTTAGGCGTCCTTTTTAAGAGTTGAAGGTATTTTCATTCTTTTTAATGGTGAAGTGCCTCTATTCGATCCTCAATTCCAGTTGCTCAGTTGATCTTGAGGTGTTGTTGATAGATCAATTGTTGAGATGGAACAACTTTGATGAAGTGTGCTTGGGAGCTGCAAAGCTCAAAACCTAAGTCTGATGCCTCTAATTCTTGGGCGCCTTTTCCCAATAGGGCGCTTTTAGCTTCAGACTTAGTCAATTTCTTGAGTGTTCTTCAATTCCTCCAGTTTGACCCTCTGTGCTCAGATCTGAGATCACTGTTGACTGATGAGTCTAATGATCTTGCTGAAACATGGGATGGATAACCAATTCAACCTTGGAAAGGATGACTGTCTTCGTGGATCTTGAAAGCTGATTTAGGTGTCTCAAAAGCTTGGGCACCCCTGGCCTACAGGAGCACTTTTGACCTTTTGACTTCTTATTTTCAATTTGCAAACTTTCACGATCGGTCCCAGTTTGATCTTTGTCGTCAGATGTTTGATCTGTCTATTGTCTTCGCTAACGGTGTCATTGTTAATGATTGATCAAAATAGAGGTCAACCTGGAGATCATGGAGCTTACGGACTTGTTGGCGTAACAACTAACACCTCTGGAGTAAGAGTTGCTACGAACAGCCTATGTACACTACGCAATGAGTGCTCTTCAAATTAGGAGGGGAAGCTCCCTCGTCGTGCTTTACAAAAATACCTGCAAAGGAAAATAAACTAAACTAATTCCTGTCTTTTTGTTTCAGCTGTAGAGGTACAAGGCTTTCTTGAAAACTAATACGTTGCAGCTGAGTTTTCTCTGGTTTCGCAGATTCACTAACTACAACTAAACTTAATAACTTAAATTCTATCCAGTTCCCTCAAGAAAACAGAGCATGAGAAAACGGAGCAAGGTTATGACTATCAGACGATAAACGTGTTTAGATTCTCTACTTGAAGGCAAGGTGGCGCAACTATTATCTCAATCTGAACAAGTCTATTGGCACAAAACAGATTTAAGAATTTACCATGATAATCTTATGAAACCCTATGTGGCATAACACTTGATTATAATAGTAAAGACTCGCAAAACAGATTTATCATCACAATCTTATGAAACCCTATGTGGCATAACACTCGATTAAAATGATAAAAGATTCACAAAACAGATTTATCTAAACTAAGGGAAGTATTTACCATGACAATCTTATGGAACCCTATGTGGCATAACACTTGATCATAACAGTAAAGACTTCTCAAAACAGATTTATCATCACAATCTCACGAAACCCTATGTGGCATAACGCTTGATCAATAATGACAAAAGATTCACAAGACAGATTTATCTAAACTATGGAAAGAATCCACTATCACAATTGCATGAAACCCTATGTGGCATAACAATTAACTGTAATAGCAAAGACACATGAACAAATACCAAAAGAGCAATATTGAGGGCAAGGTAGGCGGCATATATTTCTCTCTCAAGCAAAAGTTAATTACAAATGAGCAAAAGCTCTTATTTATATACATCAAGGTGTAGGTAACCCTAAAATCACCTTGAGTTCACTACAGTTCTTGCAATGCATGCAAGTTATGCGCCAAACCCTAATGAAGTAAACTATACAGTTAACTGGAAAGCTACCCTCAGTTAACTGGTACAAATAACCTAAAAATGGACCATGTGCAAGCATGCACGTCCTTATTTAAAGCAAAGTTAACTGGACACTACCTTCAGTTAACTGGAAACCCTAACCCTAACTCCTGTGTTGATAATTCCAAGGATGAGATAAGCATGCATTAAATCAGCAAGTAAACTCAAGACTGAAAGTCGAGTTACTGCTGTTCAGGACTCAACCCTCGAAAATTAACTGCAGGTTCCAACTGCAGATCACTCCATGTCAACTCGGTCTAACACTTCGACCAAGAACTCATCGATCTTTCTGTCATCTGGCACTTTAACGCTGCTCAAAACAACAGTCTGTTTCTTTAGTTCTCTGCCACTTTCTATGATCGTATGCATGCCATCTTTACATTCTTCAGTCGCCTTTCTGAAACTGGCTGCAATCACTGAAATATTCTCTAACCTAGGCGCCATAGGTTCACCTTCAAGGCTGTCACGAATTAGCTTCTCGAACTCTGCTTGAACTTTATCCAACTCAACATATGTGCCATCTTCCAGAAGATAATGACACGGAATCTGAACAACGAAGCCACTGACCAGTGCAAGTACTCCAACCACATCATCCTTGAGTGAAAACAATTTAGTAGAGATCTTCTCACATATTTCCATTCTGAGAAGGTGCTGCTCTCTCCAAGTAAAGACTTTCTCCTGATCCTCATCAATCTCCAAGGCATCGTATACAACTGACAACTGAGATACCAGAACACGATCTTTTGCCAAATTCTCTGCAACCGCAATCTCAAGTGACTGAACACCCTGACGAACCTTATGTGCGTCACCCCTCAACTGATACAAATCTGCAAGAAGAGTTTTACCAGCAGCAACTAAACTATCAATCCAGTTGTCCAAAAGTCTGCCATGACTGACCAACTGATCCATTTTTTGTTGTTCTGCAGGTGTATGCTGAGGAAGAACATGTGTCCTACTCGAATTCCCATGAACAAGATCAGAAATGTATCGACGAAGTTGACCAATTTCAGCTTTAAGTAATGCCTTATCTTCTCCATCTTTGGTGATACGCTCTTCAAGATTATTGGTAACAATCTTAAGAAGAGATACATCTGTCTCTCGTGTAGTCCTGCCAAGATTAGCCTTAGTAAATGTAAAGTCACCAACCTCGACTTCATCTAAGCTTTTACCCTCTGGAGGAACTGCAACTTCAATAACGATTTCTGATTCTGGAGTCTTCTCAATGTGCACTTGTTTCTTGATCTTCTTGTTTGACCTTTTCTGATAAGGTTCACCGAACTCAGATAAGTCAAGGTTGTATGAAGGTTCACGCCTCTGTCTCCCTAAAGACTTCTCGAGCCAACAAGACTGAACAATATTCTCAATTCGCGGAGAGACTGTCCCTGATGTATCAACCTGTGGTGGTTCAGGTGTCTCCGATCCAGCTTGAATTGGTGTCTCAGGCTCAGAACTTATGTCAATAGGCTGTTCATGAGGTGAACTAGGAGGTGAAACATGAGGCTCGGCCTGAATAACTGTCTCTACTGGAACCTCAGGAACATTCTCAACTTGTTTCTGCTTCCTCTTACCAGTAGCTCTCTTCCCTGTGTTTCCACTGAGTCTAACCCCTTCAGGAGGTATTATAATGGCCTTGACTCTGGGTCTTGCTCTAGAAGTAGAAGGCAACGAAGAGAAATCCTTTGGCGGCTCTGCCACAGGAACTGACTTCCGTGTACGTTTGCTCTCCAAGAACAACTTACTAGTCTTGATAACTGATCTGGAAACCTCTTCGATAGAAATATTCTCCTTGGCATACCAATCAGGTGAGCGAAGTGGCTGCCGAGCAACTTGATCCTTGACATATGAATTGAGAAGAACTTCTCCATCATCATCCGATAGACCATCAACATCTTCTGACAAGTAATCAGAGAGCTGACCAATAGTGAGTCTACAGTAGTGACGACGACGGACCTCGAATTCATCTTCACAATTAGCCCAGAAGTCTTCAAGTGCTGGCGCATGTGCAATCCTTCGCTCTAACCGATCTGCATAATGACCGAGAGGATCATAGGAACGCCTCTCAGTATAAGTCTTGAGTTTGAACCTTTCCATCTCAGTAGACATAAACCTGGCATCTGTCGCCGCATCGCATGTGAAAATTCCCAATGTGAATGGAAAATTAGCTGCAGTCTTATGACGACTACGAAGAAAGAAATGAACGTGCTGCATCTGTCTGAGGAACTCCATAAAAATGAGCTTATCTGAAGGGTATCTTGGTAACATCAGGGGCTCTCCAACATATCCATAAACTCGGATATATGTGAAAGTAGGGAACTGGATAAACCAATCCGCCCAAGTCTCCATCGCTGATTTGGCCTCAGCAGAAATACGAATGTGCATTTCATCATCAAGATCTCTTACTGTTCTCATGGAAAAGTGATCATTCACTGCTTGGAAGTCCTGCTCGGATTGAGAAAACTCCAACTGAGGATAATACTCATGAACACGCTGAACACCGAGAGTGCCATTGGTTTTAAGAAACCTGTAGCTACCTTGAAAAGCAACCAAGTAAACCAAGTAGGATATCATATGAAACTCATGATACTTGAGAAGTTAGTAATTTGCTGATGTAAGCAATCACTAATCAGCATAGCCCAATCAAAACGCTCTGTACCATCAAGAATTCTGGTAATCAGGTAGAACATCCATGGACGAAAAGTGCTAGCATCTGATTGACCGGTAACTCGGTTAAGTAAAGTTATCAAAACAGCAACTTCCTCTTTAAATTCACCGCGACCAACCTTCTTAGGCAAATTAGTCTTCTGAACTGTCAACCATTTCTGAGCCACTTTCCTCTGCGAACGTTGCTGATCAGCATTCCATATCTTCTCACAAGCCTCAAGAACCACAGTGAAGTTATCTGAACGAGGAGGAATAGCAAAACATTTCTCTATGTCCTTCGGATTGAGACTGCAAACAACCCTGCCATCTGCTGATCTGATTTGTCGTGAAGACGAGTCATAATGCTTAATGCAAGCAAGTACGAACTCAAGATCAAAAGTAGTAACAGGAATAGATGCCGCTGCCAACAACCCGGAACGCTCAAGATTCCTCAACGAATTGCTGTTAACACCTTCCAAACTGCTCAGATTGACCACTGGATAAACATGATTTAGGTCCGTATCTGACGTTTTGATGAAATTATGTGTGAGAGCCGATTTCACCTTGTAATCAATGAGATTGAACTGCATTTTGAAAATGATGACTTTTGACTGTAAAGTCGAATATATTTGGAGAACTTTCTGAAAACCCCTGGACAAAGCTAAAAATAGCCTCTGACGAAAGAAATTTTCGAAGTTTTTCTAGAACATGGGTTTTGTGCACAACTGAATTCTGAACAAACCCAGATAGCTGGATTCTCGAAAAAATGTGATTCAAGCCCACATGCAAAGAGATTCTCGGAAAAAGGCACAGAGCTTCAGAATGAAAGCTAGAGGCGATTTTCTCGAAAAAATCTAAGACGTGGGTCTCGCTGCAAATGCTGAAATATGCGAACCCTGATGATCAGATTCTGAATGTGTTGAATTTCTTTGACATGCAAAGAAAGTACCTAAGATGAGAAATAGAAGAAATAAGACAGAAGATAGAAAGTTTTGCTTGTCTGCTTCTGAAAAATCTGCCAACCTCTTCTCTGTAACTTGATAAAACCTGCATGCAAAGTGAAAAGAAAGTCTAGAATCGCCTTTCTCTGAACAATCTGAACTCGTTGCTATGAAGAACGTTGAATTCGGACACCTGAATCACCTTAAGCTTGCTGGTCGCTCAAAAAGAATATAAGCTTCAGAGCAAAAGATGATGAAATAATGGACGCCATTCTTGAAATATATAGATTTTCATCATAGAGAATTCGCACTAAGCAAAGAATTCATGGAAAATGGCGCTTGGCTTCTAATTGGACCCCATTTTAGTTAACTGTAACTCGAATATGCTAAATAAATAGCCATGCATTAGGGTTACCCTTTCAAGTCTTCAGTTAACCACTCTATACGAGTTTGACTTCAGTTAATCATCTTCATTGAGTTCGCCATTCTTCACACTTGCTTTGGATTCACCAAATTTGACCTAAAGCGACCCTTTTGATAACTTCAGTTAGCAATCTTGATTGAGATGAGGAATTCGCCATCTTCATGCAATAAACAATCTAAAAATAGCGACCCTTTTGGAACTTCAGTTGGCCTTCAAGAATGCGCCAACTTCACATGCTTTAATCAATAAAATCTAAATATAGCAACCCTTTTGGAACTAAAGTTGCCATTCCTTGAAAAGTGCGTATCTTCACCAATTCATGCTTCACTATTCAAACCTAAATATGGCGACCCTTTTGGAACTAAAGTTAACAACTTCATGCGCCATACTTCACTAAAATATGCTTCATCATTCAATTCGTCCCACTTGAACTCCAGTTGACATTTAATGAAGCGCCATCTTCACTAAAAACTTCACAACTGCAACCAAATTCGCCATGCATGTGGACTTTAGTTGACATTCAGTGATAATCTTCAGTTAAGTGGACATGCAATCAAGTTAACTCGACATGCAAGATAGTTAACTGAACATGCAAACTAGTTAACTCGACATGCAAACTGAAAGATCACTCCACATGCCAACATATGAACTGAAGATGACAACCCAGAAATCGTTTAGTCTAACTGCAGTCAGAACTCCAGTTAAGGCGTCCATTCAACTCACTTTCGAAAATTCAACTTTGAACTCTTAAGCGAATTCCAGACTTAGCCAAATTTCATGAAAATTTAAGCTAAAACCTCTGCCGGGACCTCTGTTCATCCTCTGACACCGGTTGACTGACTTCTCCGATTGACTGGCTGACAGGTGCATTGCAAAGCTTAGTGAAAACTGATCAAAAGATATCTTGAGACTGCACGTCATAAAACTGACATCTAAAGACTCAAAAATCCAAGCGCCTTTTTCAAAAGCTGCTCTTTTTCTCTGACTTAGTCAAATTTTGACTTCTGCATTTCGTACGAAGGGAAAAATAAATCCTTCATAACTTTCATTTTCTTAACTTTCAGGACTGGAACTCAGGTTCACTGCGTAGCTGACATCATTCTGCACAACAGCTGCAAAGGCACATTTCCCAAGAAAACAACATCTGAGGGGTGAAAAACTAGGGCGCCTTTTTCAAAAGTTGCTCTTTTCATCCCAGACTTGGCCATTTCAGGAACTGGCTAGAATATCACAAAAACCTCGACTGCAAGCTGCTGAGGCATCTCACGAACTGACGGAGACAGGCAACGGAAAGCTGAACGTAACACGGACACATTGAATATCTAAAATCATCAGAAAGAAAGCATTAAAGGCTTGAAAAGCTTAGGCGCCTTTCCTAAAATGTGCTCTTTTGCTTTTTCCTCTGACGTTCTGACTAAGATTTGACCCTACGTTTGACCTCAGGTTCAGGCACTTCAGCAACTCAGATTCACCCACTGACGGATGCGTTGCGAAGCTTGAACAAAAGTGAGACAAACATCTTGGATGGCATTTAGCCAAAAACCTTCATTTGGCACCTCAAAAAGATGGGCGCCATTCCCAAAAGCTGCGCTTTTTACCAGTGTTAGTCAATTTTCACTTTCGCCTTGTTTTGCGCTGTATTCACCACAACTTGCTCGAAACAGGTCCGTTTGACAGACTTGATAGCTCACTGCAAAGCTGACGTGATGCCGGACGAATGTCTGCTGGAGGTGACAAACCCTAAAAACAGGATCTGGACCCCTAAAAGATAGGGCGCCCATTTGAGAAAGTGCTCCCTTCTCCAGAGATAGAAAATTTTGATGTTTTTGTTCAGATTTTCACTTTTCTTAAATCTTTTCAGTGACAGAATGACATGACACTGACACCAACTCCATATTTAAAAACCCCAAAAACGACCTTCTGACAACACTTTAACAAGATTAAGACTCAATTAAGCAAAATGCCTTAGTGAAGCAAAAATTTTGGTTTTGGGTACAACAAGACTGCATATGATTGCCCAAAAAGCTAGGTGCCTATTTCTAGGAAGATGCATTTTCTTTGACACTTAGTCAATTTTTCATGTCTTTCATCTCACCTTCACCTTTGGTGTTTTCTACTTGATCTTCTTTTGCAAACGTCTAACAAGTCCTATGAACCTATAGTTGGATTGATCGCGAAGCTGGGAGAGTGTTGAAAAAATGCCTTGTAGAAAGCAGTTGTCGAAAACCTCATCAGGTGACTTAAAATGAAGGACACCCGTGGCCAGCAGGGGCGCTTCTGTCTTGATATGCACTTATTTACCCTGCATTTTGCATGCTCTAATGATCAACAGTTGTCGTTTAATGTGTCTCAAAAGCTAGCGAATAGGTTCGTTGCAAAGCTGAGCTGATGCCGGAAAACTGACATCTGGATCATCTTGTTCAAGGGCGCCCCTGGTCAGCAAGGGCGCTTTTTCCCATGTTTGACTGCCATTTTTGATAGTATTTGCCTGCAACATCTCCTGACTTCGCTTATTGTTGGCGTAACAACTAACACCTCTAGAGTAAAAGTTGTTATGAACAGCCTATGCACACTACGCAATGAGTGCTCTTCAAATTAGGAGGGGAAGCTCCCTCATGCTTTGACAAAAATACTTGCAAAGGGAAATAAACTAAACTATGTCCTGTCTTTTTGTTTCAGCTGTAGAGGTACAAGGCTTTCTTGAAAGAACTATACGTTGCAGCTCAGTATTTTCTGGTTTTGCAGATCCACTAACTACAACTAAACTTAATTACTTAAATTCTATCCAATCTCCTCAACAAAACAGAGCATGAGGAAACGGAGCAAGGTTTGACTATCAGACGATAAACGTGTATAGATTCTCAACTTGAAGGCAAGGTGGCACAACTATCAGCTCAATCTAGACAAGTTTATTGGTAACAACATCACACGATAAACTAGATACGGATTCTCTACTTGAAGGCAAGGTGGCGCATCTATTATCTCAATCCGAATTAGTTTATTGTTCACGACAACACACGATAACCAAGTGCAGATTCTCTACTTGAAGGCAAGGTGGCGCAACTATCATCTCAATCTGAACAAGTTTATTAAGCACAAAAACAGATTTCTCTAAACTATGGGAAGAATTCACTATGACAATCGCATGAAACCCTATGTGGCATAACAATTGATCATAATAGTAAAGACTCACAAAACAGATTTATCATCACAATCGCATGAAACCCTATGTGGCATAACAATTGATCATAATGGTAAAGATGCACAAAACAGATTTATCTAAACTATGGAAAGAATTCACCATTACAATTGCATGAAACCCTATGTGGCATAACACTTAATCGTAATAGTAAAGACACATGAACAAATACCAAAAGAGCAATATTGAGGGCAAGGTAGGCGCAGCATATATTTCTCTCTCAAGCAAAAGTTATTTACAAATGAGCAAAAGCTCTTATTTATACACATCAAGGTGTAGGGAACCCTAAAATCACCTTGAGTCAACTACAGTCTTGCAATGCATGCAAGATTTATTGCTAAGCCCTAATAAAGTAAACTATACAGTTAACTGGAAAACTACCATCAGTTAACCGAAACATCTAATCTAAAAATGGACAATTGTGCAAGCATGCACGCCCTTATTGAAAGCATGTTAACTGGAACACTACCATCAGTTAACGTAAACCCTAAATAAAACTCCAAGTGTGTAAAGTTAATCTCAAAATAGATATGCATGAGATGAGATAGGGAGTTAACTTGAAAAGGTAACGCCAAGTTTAACTCCTATGTGTAATGTCTATCCTATCCTGAGAGGTGGAAACCTAAGCCCATCGTCATGATCCGGAAAGCAACCAATCCCTCAACGATTGTTAATCAGATTACCATTCGAGCTATGAGATCAATAAGAATGCTATGTCGAGCGTAAAGATATCCTCACCAACCGTGGATCTCAGACTGAAGTTCACCGCCCTCATTGCCTTCGTCAACAATGCCGACATGACTGTAGTTGAGTAACCTTATACAATAGTCTCCCCCATTGAAATAGGCGAATGAGTGCTCAGCTCTAATCAACACGGGTAAGCTCAACATAGGCACCACCAACTGGCACGGCACGTATAAGCTTGTATACAGAGTCCTCACAAACCGGAGTGCACTAGTGGCGTGCTCTCTACTCTCAGCCAACTCTGATGCCAAAGTCTCTTCTATCTTTGCTCTGAAAACCAATTGTGTTTTCCAAGAGTAGATAGCCTCTCTATCCTCTGCATCTGTGACTGCATCATATGCCACACTCAGGTGAGCAATCATAATCTCATCCTGGGGTTTGTTAATTGCCATATCTCGCTCCTCATCCTGAAGACGAAGACGGAGCTCTCATGCATTGTACCGCAACTGATATAATTTTGTGAGCATAGTACAGCCTCTAGCAACAAACTCCTCCCATTTATCCAAACGCTTGCCATATACAACTAAGTGATTAAGTTGACTTTGCTCTGCTGGAGGCTCAAGCATTGGCGGGAGTGTATTAATGGCATCGGGTCTATGTACAAGGTTAGAAATATACTGACGAAGCTGTCTGATTTCAGCCTTGAGGGCTGCCTTATCTTCTCCATCCTTCAGTATTCTATCCCTGGCACTGTCTGTAGCAACTTGTAGGAGATCAACCTGAGGCTGGCGTGTGCTACGACCAAGGTTGACTATGATAACCTCAAAATCCTGGGATTCCAACTCAGCCAAGCTCTTCCCCTGTGGAGGTACAGCAGTCTCGACGACAATCTCCATATCAGTGTTTCTCTCCACGTGGACCATATTCTTGACCCTCTTGTCTGGCGCATCCTGGTAAATCTCATCAAAATCAGAATGATTAAGGACATAGGATGGCTGCCTCCTCTTCCTTCCTAGCTGAGCTTCGATCCAAGATTGGTCTCGGCTAATGCTACTAGAAGGGTTGGTACTAGCAACAGGAGGTTGCGACGAGAGTGAACGTGTAGAAGACCCACTACGAGGTGGAGAGTCTAAATCCAATTCAATGAGAATTGGGGTTGGTGATGGCTCTGAAACTGGTGTAGGAACTTGAGGCTAAACCTCAGGTACTGGCGGACTCTGAACTGGCCTCTGAACTGATTCTCGCGGACCGGCCGGGCTTTATCGTGTCTGGGTGCGGTGTGTATCAGCTGGGTGCTTCGTCTCTTTGAATTATTTGGCGCTTGTACTTCTTTTGGGAGGATTACCTCTTTGTTTAGGTTTCTTGACGGTAGGAAGGTAGCTGGCGATTCACCACTATTACGCTCGGCCTCGGGGAACATTCTTACCCTCCTTGTCTTCTTGCTGTCGAGGTAAAGTATACTGTTCTGAATAACTCTACTTGACCTCTCCTTGACCGTTGCGTATTCTTTGGCATACCAATCAACTGCTGGCAACAGTTGTGTATCAACCTGCTCTCTGAAAAACTGAGGAAGAACTTCTCCCTCATCATCTGATAAACCTCCCACATCTTCTGACAAGAAAACAGAAATTTGTGAGAGAGAGAAGCGGCCGTAACTACGTCTGCGAACCTCGAAGTCATCTGCGCAATTTGCCCAGTAATCCTCCATAGAAGGCTCGTGATATGTACCTCCAGCAAGGCGAGCTGTATAATGACCTGAAAGATCATAGGCACGTGCTTCAACAATATACTTAAGATGATATTTCTCAATCTCTAGTCCTACAATTTTAGCATCAATTGCCGACTTGCACCAATACATTCCAAACTGGAAAGGAAAATTGATAGATGGCCTGTGCCCGCGGCGTAGAAGACGATGAACATCATGCATCTATCTCAGGAACTCTTGAAAGATTGTCTTATCCGAAGGATAACGTGGAAGCATAGCTGGATTTCCTATAAACCCGTATACTCGGATGTAGGTGTATGTTGGGAGCTGAATAAACCAATCTGCCCATCCATCCATCGCTGCCCTAGCAACTGCCGAGATACAAACGTGCAACTCCCGGTCCAAATTTCTCACTGTATAAGTCAGAAAAGCCTCATGAACACGCTTGAAATGACGTTCAGCTCTAGTGAACTCAAGCTGATCATAATACTGGTAGACTTTCTGAACACTGAGAATTCCCACGGTGTTTAGCCCTCGGAACTGACCCTGATAAGCGATCAAGTACACAAGATATGAACACATGTGAAACTCATGGGCAACTAGGAAACTGGTGATCTGCCTGTGGAGAATATCGCTGATAAAGGATGCCCAGTCATAATGCTCCTGCCCAGAAATGATGCTTGCACTAATAATGTAATACATCCGTGGTTGGAAAATATTCGCGATGTGCTTGACTCCCAGACACGTATTCGTGAGTGTGGATTAGAATCGCATACTCATCCCTTGTATTCACTAATGCACTCCACATTGTTTGGCAATCTGTTCTTCGCTTGTTTTAACCATCTTTCTGCCATCTTCTTCTGACACTTGTCCACATCAGCATCAAATGCCTGCTCACACTGCTCCATAGAAATAACTAGGCTGTTAGGGTGTTGAGAAATGCCAAAACTCCTTTCGATGTCTAGAGGCTTAAGACTGCAAATGACTCGTTCGTCAACTGACACTATCTCACGAGTAGTAGAATTGTAATGCTTAATACAAGCCATCACGAATTCAACACAATGAACGGAGATAGGTATGGAAGCGGCCTCTAGTAAACCAGACTGCTCAATATTTTGAATGATTGAAGCTCTGATCTTAACAGGATCAAGAACTACTTCTGGCAACACCTTGTGAAGATCTGTCTCAACCAACCTGAGGAAGTCATGAGTAAGGACTGTTTTGGTCCTGTATTCGAGCTGAGTGAACTGCATCCTGAAAAATTCGCCTGTTGACTGTGAACTTGACTATGTTCTGATAGGATTTCTGGAAGCTAAAAATAGCCTGCGAGAGTTAAGAATAGCCTTTCGAAGAATTATTTTCAGCGAAAAATCTGAGATATGGGTTTTGTCTAGAAAAGGATTCTAAGACAACCCAGAACGTTAGATTTGCGAAAATTCAACTTCTACTCGATCATACAAAGACTTTTCAGTTGAGAAAATTAGTAACTCGAGAACGAATGTTCTGAAGTTAAAAATTCCTGAAAAATCAAGCGCACGATTTCAACTCGAGGTAATTATATAGAAATGATCCAGATGTTTGTACTTGTAGCATTCGCCAATTTCAGGAACATGCGAATGGCAATTTGAGAGAAATTTGAAATCCAAGGATGAAAAAGACGTTTTTGTATGTTCTTCTGTGAAAATTGCCCTAGATTTCTTCAAATTGCTGATAACTGTGAACTTTTAACCTACAAAAGATATGTTAGATAAAATCGCCTTTGGAAATTGATGAGGAATTCGCCTTTGAACTGGAAGAATTCGCTTTTGTTTAAAAACCACGAATTTATCTTGGAATTGCGCCTTTGTTCTAAAGAAATTCAAATTTCTCTTGAAATTATGAATTTGCTTGAAAACTGAAAATTTGCCTTTGAGAATTACGATTTTGCTTTTCAAAATATGAATCTCCTTGAAAAATACGAATTCTCTTGAAAACATGAATGATAAATGAAAATGGTGCCATGTTTAAATAAGAAGAAATTCGCATCAACTTAGCAACTGCAAGAATTCAAAACCCTGACAAAAATAGGAGACCTCTGATTGGACCCCTTTCAGTTGAACTGCCACTGACTAGAAGTTCAAAAATAAATAATAATAAAATATTCATTATCATGCAATTAGCAAAGGCGCCAAAAATAGAAAATCGCCATTTTAGTGCTAAAATACAATAATAAATATTAAATATTATTAAACTTCAGTTCACAATTCGGAATGAAGCGTTGAGATTCACCGTTAGACTTCACCAATTCCGAAAAGTCGACTCTTGAGCTCATAGGCGTCCATTTGCTCAAGTTATCACACTTTTTACTAACTTCCTATTTTATAGCTGACAGCAAAGTCACGACTGGCCAATTTCAACACTGTTTTCTGAGTGACTGGGTGATGCTGAGACTGAGCTGAAGAATTCATCGGATAGCCTACTGAACAAGGAAGAAATGTCGACTAGGAGACACTACTGCAAAATCCATCATTTAACACCCTGAAAAATTAGGCGTAAATTCATTTACGGGTTCTAGACTTAACCATTTTCCTAAACTGCCATCTGACACT